>VUQK01010336.1:18150-29801 GCA_015106715.1 Bujurquina vittata | reverse complement strand
CCCCCCCGATACATTTGTGATAGCCCCCCCCCACTCACACACACACACACACACACACACACACGCACACACACACACACACACACACACACACACACACACACTACTTCTACAAGTAGCTTGTGTTGGAATGAATAGGGGCTATCTGTGGAAGTATGTCTCCCTTGCAATTCCTTGCACCTGGTATAGAGGGACCTCGGTCACCCCTCAAAAGCCCCCTATGTCCAGAAAGTGATTACATTATCAGCATGCAAACCCACACCCTATCTACACTCCACACCCACCTATTATCATAAATTACTGCTACATCACTGGTCTCCCATTGCTCAACTCACAAGTTGCACTCTTCTGAGATTTCCAAAAGAAAACAGCCTCGCAGGGTCTTCTGACTACTCCTTTTATATATTTATATATATATATATATATATATATATATATATATATTTTATCAGATTGCTTGTTTCATTGTCTGCATAGATGGGCAGCAGTAAAGTGTTTCTGAGATACTGGCAGGCAGACCAGCTCAACGACCGCTGCTACCAGCTTCATAAAAAGATCATCACCTGTCAGAAAGGTAATGCCCAAGACAACAAAACAAACCATCTACCAGCATGTTCTTTTAGACTTGTGTCTCACTCCATGACACCTGTGATGACTTTGTCATCATCTCCACCCCATGTTTCAGTTGTTCGCGGCTGGCTAGCCAGGCAGAGGGTCCACCGCAGGCTGTCATTACAACACAAAGAGGAGCGTGGTGTACAGCATTTCCTGCAGGGGGCAGAAGACATGGGGCTGCGAACCTACGACCAGCTGGTTATCCAAAATGCCTCTGACATTGCAAGAGAAAGCGACCGCCAGCGCTGCCATGGCAATAGCGTGCTCAACACCCTCAGCAGTAGCCCACCCCTTGGCGAAAGACCTGAGCCAGTGGGGAAGGAGGAAGATCAGCCGGTCAGGAGGTAAATGTACAGACACTAACACATCTTTCACACTTTTATTCAGATTTTCAGATATTTCACTTGATCGTGGATCGATTTCTGCTTTTCTCATGATTAGAGCTCATTTTAAAAATATGGATATTTTCTCAATTTACGCGCTGGGGAAAAAGTTTAATACATACACAGACATTTTCTGATATTTTATACTGACACTGTGATCAATCAAGACCATAGTCTCACTAAGATAGGCCTTTCATTACTCACTGTAATATGATTCATATTATGAGGTGGTGACCTCACAGTAACTGTACCGTTATTTAGCCTGGAGAATAACAATCATAGTTGTTTACGGGATTTATGACTGTGTGAGGGAGTCATTTGCCTTCATAATTGCATGTGTTTATGCAGCAGTGTGCTTGTGTGTGGCCATGCCAGCACAGCATGTGCTTTCTGATTAATGATGTCACCGTATACCTGTGCGCTGCAGTCTTTTAATTGTAAGTTTCATGATGGATAGTCAGATAATGACTTGCGTTATCAGATTGTTTTCGTATTGTGTTGCTCCTATGGAACACTATCCTTATCTCCACCTCACCTCGTTCTAATATACTAGCATATTATACATGGAGGAAATAAATAACTTCGGAGGCCTGACTTGGAAAGTTTAAAAAAAGCAATAAAAAGCGTTTTAGAGGTGTTGCTAAATAAAGTACCTTCATAATACCTGAAATGTGACTGGTTTTTCAATATGATTAAAGCCACAAGTGTGTGCATATACTATATTCTTGTGCTTTCTGTGGTATGTTTCATAAATATGTGCATTATTTCTATACATTCTTTCTTTGCCTGCAGACAAAGCAGTGCCATATTGCTGCTGTTACAAGAAAAAAATGATTTCATTTTGATAAATATCGTCGGCTAAAATCATGACAGGACAAAACTTTATGATAAAATAAGAAATTCTCTGCATTTACTTGAGTTTGATTTGATCTCACACATTCCTGAAGTTCATTTTAATGGCTGATAGCTGACGGTAAGACACAAAACGTCAAAAGAAAACAGAGAGCACCAACTGCAGCAGCGATACAAGAGGAGTATTTTCTGTAAACTGTTTCTGCTAACAAATCTTACCTTCTGCATTGTAGAGGGGATAAAAGGGCATTTACATGAACATGTTCCCCCAGAATTCAGTTACTGCAATTTTTACTGCAGACTTTCAAAATGCCTCTTATAAGCACCTAAACAAATGCTTCCCACCCACCCCTGACTCCAGTCAGGAAAATAACAGATGGCTCACCCAGATTAGCCGAGGAAATATCAAATTGGATGATATCAAATTACAGAAAGGAGATTATGTTTAATCTCACTGGTTGTTTTCCGCCTTTTGGCCAATTTTTCTCAGATCTCTGTAATGACATTTGACGTAAGCATATATTGAGTTTGATTATACTGATGATCTTAATTATAAAGTTAACTAAATCATCTATAAATGGTCAAACAAAACATTTTTGTTCTATCTAACATTCATTTGTAGAGTGGTGGAGAAAAGCGCCAAAGCTCATGAAGGCCCTGCCAACGGAGGAAGTCGAGTCATTCGCCACTTTCGTTCCAGCTCCGTACCCACCCCCCTTGCCATTGAGAACATGGTCCATTCCTCTGCCAGTCCACCCATCAAACCAGCCTTGCAGCAAGTTGTCCATATCAACGAGGATGGAGCAGGCGGGGGAGGTCTTTCCTCACCTCGTAAGCAACCACCTCCCAAACCAAAGAGGGACCCCAACACCCGCCTGAGTGCATCTTATGAAGCAGTTAGTGCAGGCTTGACGATGGCCGCCAAAGAGTGCTCCACTCCAGAGGGGTATGCTTCACCAGCTGGAAGCCCCCCTAAATCCCAACTGTCCCCCACAGACCCAGCAGGTAAATCTCCTCTACTGGACTTAGATATAGCAGATGGCTGTGTCTCATTGTTTTTACATAATATTGAGTTGACTTTCTTTGTTTTGTTATTTCCTCAGCCTTGTCCAAGCCCCGTCCCCACAGCGATGACTACACAACTATGAGAAAGGTACCACCCCCGAAACCTAAGCGCAGCCCCAATACTAAGCTGACAGGCTCATATGAGGAGATTAATGCTGTAGCACCCCAACTCCATCAGCTGCGTCCAGCTGATGTAAAGTTGGCCCTGCTTTCACGTGGTGGGGGATTTGGAGGCTTGATGCAGAGAGCAGCCTCTATCGATGCTCCACAAGGCGTAGCGCTGAGCCTGTTCAAGGGCCAAGATGAAGAAGATATTTACATAGAGATGTTGGGGTCCCAGCCACGGGCACGCAGCCTCCAGGAGCCGCCCGATAGCCCAGAGCAAGCTGACTCAGAAGCTGTCTATGAGGAGATGAAGTATTTTCCTTCTGAAGATGGTGGAACTGCTGCCACTGTGGTCAGCAAAGCAGCCAAACTGGAGGCTCTAGGACTGAACTTGGTGGGATTGGGGACATCCCCTCCTCAGAGCGCAGAGACCAAACGAATGACAGCTGGGGTGACTGCTGCTTTGGATATTGCTCATTCACATAGCACATCAAACAGTGGAGCTACCAAAACCCAGCATGGAAAAGATGGCAGCTGTGACATTCCTGCACCTTTCCCGAACTTGCTTCCCCACCGCCCTCCTCTGCTGGTATTTCCACCCTCCCCTGTCACCTGTTCTCCTGCTTCTGATGAGTCACCTCTCACCCCCCTGGAGGTAAAAAAACTGCCAGTGTTTGAGACAAACCTCAACTATGCTACTGGGCCAGACAGCCCTCTGTCTCCACAATATGCCCGCCAGAGGGCTGATTCTTCCCCAAGCCTCACGGTTCTCATGCCAGAGAAGAAGTCTACACCTCCACTCACCCCTCCACCTCCACCTCCTCCCCCTAGTGCCCCACCTCCACCCTACAGACCTCCTTCACACTTTCCCTTCCCACCTGAGGCCAGCTTCCTGGCTCTGACACGAGCAGCATCTGTCACTGGGAGTTCAGATTCCCCCAAAACATCCTCACAAAGAGCAGGTGGGGAGCCACTGGGGAAGCCACCTCCCTACTCCCCCGTGAAGATGTCTCGTCCTGAACCTCGACGAGCCCACTCATGCTCCTCGTCTCCCCTGCTGTTCAACCCAGCCAATGGCAGGCCCCTGACCAGCCCCTTGGAGGAACTCAACACCCTGTTCAGTTCTGGACGCAGCCTACTGAGGAAGTCTGGTCGCAAAATGAGAGATGGAGGTCTGTCAGTAGACACATTCACCTCAATACATGTACACGCACATTATAAATTAACAGCTCTTACAATCTTTACTTTTTCCTATAATTGTTGAATATATATTAATGTATTAACTTGCTACTCATATTGGAAAAAGTAGAGGTCATATCAAGCCAAACCACTAATATATGAATATTTTGTAAGTGCTTTCCCATTCAGGTGAATATATGTGTGGGTTTTTTTCTGTTTTCTATCTACTGTTATGAGGTTCTGAATAAAATCTCAGCCTGGCCTGGGCCAGATGACTTACTAGATATCAGATGGTTCTTTTCTGTACAGGAGTAATTTAGGTTTTTAGATAAGTAATAACCCTCTCTTTTGTCCATGAATCTGTGACAGATGGTTAGCATTTGAGTAGCATGGAGGTAAGATGCACCAGTATCCAGCGCTGCATGTGAAAACCCCTTACATTAATTCAGGTGTTGTAACCTGCCTCCCCCTTTGGCCTATTTGAGGCAACCCATTTGTTACAGTCTCCAGTGTAGTGCCCTTTGGGTGCTGCAGCTGCCTTCTAATATGTTAGGTAATGAGCCAGCTTGTGTAAATCACTTAGCATCACTCTGCACTGTAAGTATGTTTTAGCTGTATTATTGTGTGCTGTAGCTCAGCGCACTATATGTGAACTGCATAGAAACTGTGACACTGATGAAAAAACTGACCTTTGCAAAAGGAGAACAAACAGTAATTATCACACGTAGTGAATGAAATGAAGTTGGGTCCCCAGGTCAAAGGTTCCAAACCTACAGAGAGAGCATGAAAAGTAAATTCATTGAGATTCCATCTTGAGAAAATGGGCTTATCAGAGAAGAAACTGTCTCATCCTACTGTCTGAGTCTCCGTTTCCTCAAAGTGTATTAGTTGTGGCTGGGTTAATAATACATGAGCAGGAGAACCAAGAGGAGAGGTATGAAATATTTAACAGCTCACTCAGGTTCTACTGAAGGGAGTGTGACTGCCTAGCAGCGGGGAACAGCACATCCTGGACTATTATCTGCATGTTAGAAAATTCAGGTGTGAGTATCAGCTATTTCATAATAATCAGTCATCTTGCTAGAGGCTGATTGTGAAGCTTGTTGAGCCATTACGTCATAGTTCTATAATTATAAGAAGTTCAGTGGGCAAAAAGTCAAACTCCTTATAAGAGACGGTATGAGAGCATGTGAACATGCTTACGCATATATGTCACGCGACATCTTGCGCTTGACTTTCCGTCAGCACCTGCAACTGTAAAGGAAAGGTGCTGGCGTCATGGAAATGGGGTGTGTGACAGGGGACCCAGGCACTGGTGTATTTTGAGTGGGCAAAGCAGGGCGGCCCTCTTAGATCCAAGCACAGAGGGATGCCAATGGGCTTAACAGAATGCCCTACTTCCGTTCCCTATCAGCTGTTAAATAACTGAATGTGATACGTGACGCTGTGGGACTGCCCAGGGGTTGTAGTTGCTATCCCAAACATGAAGTAGAGAGCAGCTGACTCTTTTTTCTCCCCCCGCCTTTCCTCATCTTCAGGGAATGAGAAAACCACAGGAATGCAAGGGAAAGAGGGCAGGGGGTCTTGGCAGGCTTTAGGAAATCAGAGTCATGAGACGCCTCATACCTCAGCAGCAACAAAATTTCCAATTTCATTTGGCTTTTATTCTAATCTGTGTGCCTGAATGACTCATCTTCCATAAGCATGAGCCCTCACATGGGCTGTCTCACTACGTGGCCTTTTGTCCCTCGTTAAAAACTCACCTATCCCATGGGATAGTACAGTTTGGTAACTTTATAGTTGGCATCTTGTGACCACGGAAGGACTGGGAGGCAGAAATTCTTAGTGTGGGACAGCAGCTGATGAATTCTCATTCACACTGCCGCACACATATGCAATGCAGTATGTGTGTGTGTGTGTGTGTGTGGGTGTGTGTGTGTGTGTGTGTGTGAGAGAGAGACCATGTGAGCCCCAGGGTGCAGCAGCAGAAGGGGCAGGGGCAGTCCTTCTTCCAGACAAAGACGGAGATTGAGAGAGAGTACTCTGATGATATTATGTATGATGGATTTTACTGTTTGTAACCTGTACTGATATGTAGTTGCCTTTCTTCTGGTTATATTCCCACTAGGATTCAATTCTAATATCAATCTGCCAGGCAGGGAAGACTGTGGCTCTGCCCCCACCTCACCATCTCTCCAGCTACAAGACAAGAACGCCAACAACCACTCTCCCCACTCACAAAGCCCCGCCCCTGTAGAGAATGGGAACCAGATCTCTAACGGTAACAGCCCAGTGATGCACGTTTACAATCAAAATTTAAGGAACATAGTTTTACATAGCAGTGTAGTATTCGAGTTGACTTTGGTCAAGCTTGACCTGATTTACTAGTAGTACTTAACAGACCAAAAGATTTTTTTTAGTGAACGTTACAAAAAAATATATACTGAATTACAGGTAATTGTTAAGCCCTGACCAGATTCAGCGTTATTATATGACAGCGTTATTATATGACAGCGTTATTATATGTTGGTGTGCAGCTATGCAATCTAAATGCAGAGAGTAATGGATGTCAGTCTACTTATAGTTTACAATTAATCGGAAGATTGTTAAAATGCCATGTTGATATATATATATAAAAAAAAATATACACTTCCACTGGCTCTATCTTTGGAGTGACAAAGTCTCAGTGCAGCCTGAGAAAAATGGTAAGTGGAGCTGGAATTACAAATAATGAGAGAGAAATTAAATGGCATAATCAGGTGACCTGAGAACTGAGAAGGGTTTATTGGAACCAGAGAGTCATTATTGTATTCGTGAGATACCCAGAGAGATTCGCAAACCAAACTATCTTGCATTAATATTTTTCTCTACATGAAAACAGTTGCTTAAACCTCTCTCAGATTGCTTGTATTTAAGAAGCGAGGTGTCCTTCAGCCTGTATCTGCCCGTGTGGAAAGACTTCAAGTCAATCGTCCAGGGTTTGTGAAATGCTTCTGATTTTGTGTGTTCAGGGTCGCTGGAGGATGAGAGTCACAGCAAATCAAACTCCTCCAGCACCCCCTCTCTGCACAGACACATGGATAGCCATCATACTCAGGTAACCACAAAGACAGGCACTTAAATGTGCACACACACACACACACACACACACACACTCTTGGTGCCTCCGTCAGAAGCTCGGTACTGAAGGCAACAGGTGCAGTTTCTTTTTGTTGCAACCTTACTCCCCGCAACTTTATGTAACACACAGAAATGTGTCTGACCTTGGTTTGTTTAAAACTTGTAATGGGATGCGCATATGTATACAGTTAAACTCACGCTAACACACACGCTAAGTTACAGCACAGCTATATAAGGTTTCTGTTTGGGTTTGTTGACATTTTGAGCGGACAGGGAAGTGTCCTCTTTGAACAGCATGCATCAGTCGTGACATGTGAGCTTTTTGTGGTTCCACAAACAGGTGTATGATTACAAGATAAAATGTTTTTGCACCCCGCCTCATACACATGCTTACATGTGTACACACACTCTGAATCTCATTATGAGGAGCTGATAAACTGCTGTACGATTGTAGCCTTTTGAAAACTGAAACTTGCCACTAGCTGATGAATGTGTGTGCTAGAAATCCTTATTTTAAGTTTAAAGATGGAACAAAATCTTAAAGGGGCGAGCTGGTATGGCGTCAGGTGTGGGTTTTGTTTTACCTAAAAAGCCACATCATAGTTTTGTTTAAAAAAAAAAATTAGGCAAAGCAATGTATCAAAAGAACAGATAGAAGAACATCAGCGATTAAATATGATTTGATCTTGTCTCTTTAATACTGTGCTGATCAGCAAATATTACCAAATTGTGGAGCTGCAGTTAAAATTTATCAGACTAGGTGAGTAGTAGGAAGAGCAAAAACATCTACACAGGAAGAATGAAGCTGTTGAGCAGTGGGTTTGCACCAGGCAGAGCAGGGTTTGAAGCCAAAACACATCATTGACTTCTTTTGAGTTCATTTGAAGCACATGAATATGACTGACTTAGAACCAAGAGGGGAGAGGTGCAAGGAGGAGGGCTGTCTAAGCATTCTGTCCCTTTAATAGATTTCTGCCTATTTTAGCTTTAGCACCAGGGTCATTCCATCTCAAATCATCACGTTTTTAGATCATTTTCTGCTCTGCCATTTCCAGTTTGCATAAAAAATGTATGGTCCATAGTTTGATGATAATATAATGGTTGCTGTGAAATTTTAACTTCATGTATCAAATACTTTTCAAGATTTTTTTTTTAAATGGCCCATCAACCCACTTTCAGCAGGTCTTCTTTTCACACTTTGAAATTGGAGGTAATGTTTAAATGAATGATGATGAATATTTCAAAAATGATTAAAAATAAAAACCTGATATTTCCACTGGCTTTTCTTACCATCAAAATGAATCAGGGCCTGTAATTGGGGACAGGTACATCAAAACATATTGGAGTATTGACTTGTTAAAATATGAAGTCGCATATTCAAGCACACATTAATAAAAAAAATAAAAAAATCCATCGCGAAAGACAGCAAGTGATATTCGACAGTGACAAGTGATAGTCCTATTTGAATAGAATTATCTGGTACATTAATTATAACAGAACATAATTTTGCACATATTCAAGACCTGTTCTACCTACCATTTTGAGATTTTCTGCCCTGGAGAGTCTGATAATTCAGGATAAGTTTAAAATATACAAAGATGCATCAAAAATGCAACAATGTAGCATTTTTCATATATATCACGGTTCTTGCAGAATTCATTCTTGGCAGCCAGTGTCCCGATTGCCTGATCCGTGCTTGTCTGTAGCAGTTGTTGCATTAGGGTTAGGGTTCGGTTAGGTGGGTTAGAGCCTTGTATCAGACTACCAAATAGCTTCTTTTTGTGTTTCATGTTTCATTTTTGCATTATTGTATAATACAACTATATGCCATTCATAAATGGTCACTAGTTGTTTTTTGCAATGCAGAGTTTTTAATTAGTGCAAAAAGTTTGTCGATGGATTTTTTTTTTTTGATTTTGAACTTATTTGTCCAAACTTTTCACCGTAGCATTTTTATGCAAAGTGGAAGTGGTGGAACAGAAGGCCCGCAATGATTTGAGATGGAACGAACCGCTAATGACTGAATATCAATGCAGCCAGAATGTGACACTGCCTTAATAACATTTGGTATGACGCACAAATATACACACTTTGTCTGCGTCTGCTCATAAAAAGGTCAAGTCTATAGGCATGGCAGTGAACAAAAAAAACGCTTAAAACAGGAAATTATTTTTGGTTTTTGACCTTTGGATCATAACAAAATTAATCAGGTGCCGCACTTCTGCAGAGGTGTCCCACCGACTGGTTCCATTTAAAATTCAGTTAAAAAAAACATTAAATGCAATCTATACAAGAGGTCAAGAATTTCATATAATAGTGTACAACCTGTTAAAGCGCTCTTCAGTAGCTGGTGTGCCGCTGCACTGCATGTTCTGTGACGCCGCTACTTTGTCGCACATTCAAAACAAACATGAAAAGGAACTGAAATTAATCAGACCATATCAATGAGTGGCTGAGTGTCACTCTCTGCTGTTTGATACACAATAAGCAAAGGACATACTGTTCCGTTTTCAGAGGCGTTCAGCACACACTATTCATAAGAAAACTTCACCAGAGATGTAAAGGCACGCTGTGTACCCACTTGATGAAATATTTTATCGCTTCATTCACAGTTGGATGAGTTCACCTTGTGCACTGAGTGTCTGAAGCCTGTTTGTGACAGTGGGATTAAATAAAGACGTTCCAGCGCGCTCTGTTTTGGACTCCTTTGTTACAGTATTTTAAAAAGTCTGAAGCACATGTAACCATCTACTTAATACTTGACTGTTCTCTTGTACCTAAATGCCTATTTTTCTCTTTCTTTGAATCTAATAAGCTTGGCTGTTACTCTCACTCCCTCCTATTTCTTCCAGAGGGGTCATCTCAACTTTTCTCCATTCGGTGCGGGGGCTGCCCTCTAAAACAGCAAGGGGGGGCACAAGGGGGCTTGCTGTAAGCCCTTGTGCACATGTAGGGAAGTGGTGAGTGTATGTCATGTCATGCTGCTCTCCACCCTTAATGGCAGTGTTTTTCATAGACCCAGTGTGCAATCATGACAGCAATGACCCACAAAACTTCCACAAGGTTTGTCTGAATCGAAATGAAAACCTACCAAAGTCTCTTTCTGGAGTGTGAAGATCTGGTTTCTGTAGAAGGTGAATTTGTAGTTATAGCTTTTACGCAGGGTGTGGTTATGTGAAATCAATTGGAGTTAATGAATACAAAGAATTTCAAGTCAGTATTCACAGAAGAAAATGAGATATAAACATTGTAATCAAAATTTCTGGCAGTTTTCACGCACACACAAAAAAATAAAATCTTCTAAAAAGATGGGTCACCAGAGAAGCAGCTTTGAAAACCACTGCTTTAGTATGACATCATCTCAGCTCTCAGGAGGCTGTGGAATCCTGGAGTCGATGACATTTATGCTCCCCCTCTTTTTTATCCCTCATTTCTGGAAAGAAACTGCAGCTCACGGGTTAAATAAACCACAATACCTGCACATGTGGATAAATCCTCTGATAATTGCAGTAGTTCCCTTTGTTGCTATCTTTCTCAGCATATACCAAAAGTCACGGTGCAGTGTTATTGCTCAGACTCTCAAACTTGAGCTGCAGTTTTTATTGCTATCCATCTGCTGGGATTTTATGTTGCTGAATCCATCACTCGATTCCCTTTTAACCCTTTCTCAGTCTCTCTCTGGCATCACCGCATCATCGCTGTCACTGGTGTTATTTTCTTGGTCAGCTTCATCAATGCGAGTCTGTATATGACCTGAGAATAATACTGTGACACAGAATGTCTTTCAATTAGATGCACTCCAGACTGTGTTTGTGTATGATTCTCAGAACTAATGGGATAAATAAAAATGAAAGGATGAAGGAAGATGAATGGGTGGCTCATTTAAGAGTGAATGGAGAGTAGACAGCAGCAGTCTAGACTAATTATATAAGGACTTGACAGACTGCTAAATGATTGGATGGTACAAAGATTGATATTTTTGTTTATCCCTTCAGACAATGTCTTGGCAGGACATTTAAAGTCAGGGTGGTCACATGTTTGCGACTCAGAAACATGCGGCACGCTCCTCCTCATTCTTAAAGCATGTGGGAATAGACAGAGATCCTTGCATGAATCCACGTAACCTATTCAGAGGAATATAAGCCACTACTGACTACCAACATATCCTCCCTGCAGTTTCTTCTATTCTATTATTTGTACTCTATTATTCATTTTCTCCACCAATTAGCCACACAGTTATAGAAATATTAGGTGTTTAATGGCATTTCTTTTTTTTTTTTTTTTTGCTTTGAATAAGATAGACAAAACCTTTTTTGGGGTTTTTTGTTTTTT
>VUQK01010335.1:0-17317 GCA_015106715.1 Bujurquina vittata | reverse complement strand
ACAAGATGTGCATGGGGTGATGATTGGAGATAAAGTCCATAAAATAGCGTTATATGCAGATGATATTCTGCGGTTTGTAATGAAACCTGACATTTCAATACCAGCTATCTTGTCATTCATCAACAAGTTTGGTTCCTTTTCAGGATATAAAATCAATTTTGACAAATCAGAAGCTATGCCATTAGGTAGTTCTATCATCCAAAACCTACCCCCCAGATGTTCCCGACATGGCTTCACTTACCTTGGAATTAATGTCTCTCCTGACTTCCCAGAGCTATGGAAGCTTAACCTCTCTCCTACACTTAAGAAAATAGAGAGATTTAGAGAGGTGGCATGATCTTCCCTTGTCATTTATGGGGCGTATAAGCTTAATTAAAATGAACATTTTTCCACGACTTTTATATCCCCTCCAAATGTTACCCCTCTGGTTATCCAAAAAATCCACAGTTGATATAGAAAGAGCATTCTCTAGATTTATTTGGCATGGCAGGAGACCACGACAGAGAATCAAAACCCTACAGCTGCCGGTTGACAGAGGTGGCCTGGCTTTGCCAAACATCTATTATTACAACTGGGCCTGCCATGCTCGTTATCTGTGGGACTGGTTACATGCTCATCTCAACTCAAAACCTTGTCTTGACTCGTGGGCATCTCAGCCCTCTTCTTTGTGGAGCCTTGCCACGGGAGATGGGAGGAAGCTATCAAGGGATGTTAAAAATAATCCAATTATATATAACACGATTAGAGTGTGGCAGGGAATTTGGAAACACACAGGTAGTGGGCCCTGCTCTTCACTCTTGACTCCCCTTACAAGGAATCAGGATTTTATCCCGGGCCTTGCCTCCAACATCTTTGACCTATGGCATAGAAGAGGCATCAGAGTGATCGGAGACCTGTTTACAGAGAATGTACTCATGACATTCCAACAACTACAGTTAAATTTTGGTATCCCTAAAGAACACTTTTATGGTTTTCTCCAGACCCGTCATTTTATTGGCTCTGTATATCCCGCTCCCTCTGGACTGGTTGCGTACAACGAGATCGAGAAATTCCTTGTTGACCGGAAAAAGATCAGGCATTTTATTTCTGCCTTCTATACATTGCTCTACTCTCTCAGCCCAGGCGATATTAGGGGCATTGTACAGAAATGGGAAAGAGACCTTGGCACGGTATATATTAAGGATGACTGGCAGGAAGCCATCAAGGTGGTTAACTCGACCTTTATATGTAATAGATTTAGGAAGACACAGTATAAAATATTAAAATACACATAACCCCCTTTATATTGAATAAGATGGATCGCCAGTACTCCCCCCTATGCAATAAATATGGAAGAGAGGTTGGAACCTATTATCACTACTTTTGGCAATGCAAACTTATCAAAAGATTTTGGGGTGCAATTTCTAAGGAGCTGAGTGGTGTGTTTCCAGTCAAGATCAGGTGTGACCCAGGACTGTTCCTCGGTAGCCTCCTGTCAAAATCAGTCACTCTGACACAATCGCACTTCAAACTTTGTGATAAACTGTTGTTATTGGCCAGGAAATGCATTTTGATAAGTTGAACTAAGGATAAACCACTGACTGTTACACGTGGTACAGAGAACTATTTAGGGTCCTCCCCCATGAAACAATCAGGGCAGTTCTTAGGGGTAATGAGAGATATTTCACCCATATGTGGTTCCCTGTGCTCAGATATTTACCTAAAGAACTGACTCAACTCTTGATGAGGGGGGGCAGAATCTGGTCAACACAAAGTGGTGAACACCCTCCTCCTGTATTACTATACTCCTCCCTTTTCTTTTCTCCTTTTGAACATTTTTTTTATTTTATTGTCTACACCATGGCTGCAATCTCTGATTGTCTCATTGATAGGCATTAAATATGTATGTAAATGCCTGGCGATTACTATGACAATAGATAAGGCATAAGACCAATGAAGACACAATATGACATGATTGTGTGACAGTACAATGGCAGTTTTGTTTTTGTTTTGTTTTTTTGTCTTTTTTCCTGTTTTGTTTTTTGTTTCTTTCCTTTAACCTCTGTTATGCGACATAAGAGTTTGTTGTACAATTCTGTGTTCTTTTGTTTGTTAGTGAAAACACAAAACTAATAAAACTGTGTTAAAAAAAAGAAAAAAAAAAGAATGAATAGCCAAAGGAAATCAAAATCAAACTACAAGGAAAATACCACACAGTGAACCTCAGCCTTATGGTATGGCACATTGAAGAAGTTCTCAGCTAGATTAAAAACCAAAGTTATAATTAATTTATTAATAATATAATTAAACTTTTTATTTTTATCTCAAGAATAAACAGCAGAGGCATTGATTAAAAGGTTATTTAGGAACTTTTGCATGATATCTGAGTAAAAACTTTACAGAGCTGTCACAGATATCACCTGTAAATGTGTGTTTCAGAGTTTTTATCATTTCAGCATCTGCACAGGAACAGGAACTGTGGTATTTCAGGTTTTAAGATGAGAAATGCAGTATGTACTGTGTACTGTCAACACAGAGGCAAAGGCTCTGCAGCCTAGCACAATATAATAGTAATGAACATCTGTAATGTTAGATTTCACAAACGCCAACCTTGAAATTGCAACATATGCAAATATGCAAAGTGTTACTTTGCATATTTAATATGCAGAGCAATTTTACTAACGACATCACTGGTAGTGCATATGAGCGATCTCTGTCTTGTTGCTAGGAAGATCCCATGAACCCAGAAAAGATTCATATGTTATTGGGCTTAGAATTATCGAAAGATGTGACTTGCGACTTCTTTTGCCAGATCAGGTCACAGTATTAAAATATTTTCTTCTTGCACCACCAGAGCGGCCTAAGGAATGCAAACCATTCAGATCAAGTTCTCTTTATTAATGCAAAGTTTTTCTTCACAGGTTCAGACTAGCTGATGAAGCAATCAAGATACAGATGAAAAGAAAAAAAAATTACATTTTCTTAATCAATTTCTTAATGCTTTCACACCATGGCTGTTTACGATTGTACACAGCTACGTAGACCTTTATTTTGTATTTACAGTAAGATGATCACGGTACTTCACGAGGTGTTATGTGAAAGCTGCCCTCTTAGCATTTATAACTGCATTGTTATCAAACAGCAACATAGAAGTATTTTTTAATAGTCTGCAACAGTTTGCCCTGTTAAAGCAAAAATGTTAAAACCCAAAAATTTTATTTAATCAGACAAGAAAGCGAAAACTGATTAACTTCACATATAACAAAAAGTCTCATTTATTGTATTGGCTATATTTGAAATATTTTAACGGTTGCATATCAACAGCAAGTGAAACTTTATGCATGTTAGTAAACATATCATAAAAACATGGACATAAAGTTATATAATGATTTAAAAAAATGGATTTTCATCTAGACGTTTGGCACCACCTTTTTAAAGATAAAATATCAGCCGTTCCTTTAGAGGTCTCTCCCTGATATGATAACATGCGCATTTGATGAGACACTTCCCCTGCCACTTTGATAGTTAATCACAGGTCTGCCATCTTTTCACAGATCCAAAAGTTTTCATTTTTACAGTGCGTGTCATTCCAGTTGTTTTCCTCTTCTAGGGGCTTAATTTCTCCACAGTCTTCATCTGTGCCTCCAAAGGTGTTGGGTTCCCCATTTTTCCAGAATCTGAAAGTAAAGAACCACCTTTACGTAAAATTAGAGTTGCATATCAGCTACTTATAAACAAACCAAAACCAGGACATGGGCCTCAGATTAGCTGTCAAGTTCCACATTGGTTAAATAAGCGATCACTGTTAAATAAAAGAAAGTAAAAAAAAAAACTTAAATCAACCTCAGTCCAACATGAACATTAAATATTGTCAATAATACACAGATTCTGACAAAAAGTAGTAGAGTGGTAGAGCATTACATGACCCAAGATGAGCTCCTGCTACACACTGAGAGCTATTCAGTCACAGATAGCCACTCACTGAGTAATTGTCTTACTATCAAAAAAAAATCAAAAGCAATAATTCATTGACTTTATAGAATCAAGTGCATTTAAAGTGCTTTATGCATTGAGGATGCTGTGCTACCACTGATGGCTGCAGTATTTTATTATTAGCAATTTTTAATTTAAATTAAAAAGAGAATTTATGAACCTTTTGCTCAGCAAAGTCCCATCCACCCACTTCCACGTCCCCTCTTCCTCTGTGTCAGTCAGTCCGATCCATATGTACCCTCTGAACTGTCTAACAAAGTTCTTGTTTGCAGTAAAAGAAACAAGAAAATGCATCGCAGCCATTTTACATGATTCAGTTTGACATTTCTGTTTACTTGCAGACAGATTCCATTCTTTCACAAACTACCTGTTCCTCTCTGCTGCTGATAATCACCAGGTCTGCCCCTCTTTGCAGACAGTCCTCTCTGCTGTCACTCCAGGATTTTTTAAAAGGGGAAATGTAATAAAAACTGCCCCTGAAATACACCCATCCTTGTTGGCTATAGAGATCTGTTAAAAATGTAAACATAAAAAGATTAAAAGTTTCCATGTAGTTAAATAATGCAGCTATAACATCAACAGCAGCAGCAACTACAGCAATAATACTATTGCTACTAATGACAATAATAAGCAAACCATTAATAATATAGGCTATTATTAAAGAGTTTTATAATTTTCCAGCATCATACTCACCAAACACATTCAACTTCCTCTTCAGTGAGTTTTCTTCTTCAGTCAAATTTTTAGTGGCCTTAGAGTCTGGTGTGTAAATAAACAATTTGTTGCTACTGTATGTTAAAATATGCATTTCGATTACTTTAGTTTATTCATTTATTTCAGAGACAGTTTGTAGTGAAGAAATTATACAGTAATACCACAGTATAGATTAAAGTGCCTCATGACATATAATTTACACAACCGTGATATTTGAGCCAACACAAACGGAGTGGAAAGACAGCTGTGGGTGTTTCTAATTATTTTATGAATGATTCCAGTCTTACATAATAATGTGAGGTCTTGGGTTTAGTAAGTAAACTGCCTTGAGAAGTCATATATTATAATTTAAATAAACTTGAATGAAGTTGAGTTGCTTGAGTTTCTTTGCAATTTCTGTTCTTACATTATTCTGATGGTGAAGCTGAGGTCACATTACAGAAAAAATATAAGTGGACTCACAAAGTGCCAGTCGCAGTGAAATGCTGAGAATAACTTGAAGAATACACAGAAGTCCAAAGCTCAAAACAACCAGTCTGCACAGTTTTCCTTCTGCATGCAGGATTCAAACAAACACACACAAAATCATCTTTAAACAGGAAAAATGTTTCTTGTTCCTTGAAACAGAAGGCTGTGAAACATTTTTCATATTATTCTCAACAAATGAAATCCATTTTGTTGCCTAATTTTTTTGCATTGGAACAAATCCCTTCAGCTGATTCTGACAATGCCCACCATGGCGCACTTTGTTTTTCAAACTCATTTTAAGCTGGAATAAAACATCATAGGAAATTTTTAAAAACTATTTTTCCAGTCCTTTGAGATACTTACTCCTGGCTGACGTATCAGGTACATTTACATAGTCCATCTCAGGCTCTTCTTTACTTTATCAGGATAAGACAAAGGAGTATCCTCACACAATGAAATTCTGAACTAATCCACAAACTGTTTTCTCTTTCCCCCCATTTCCTCTTTTTGACAATGATCTGCTTAGAAAAAAAAAACCACAAACCCAAAAAAGCCACAAAAACAAAACCTTGTGTTCCTCAAAATGCTGAAACTTTCCAACGCCCACACATGTGCCCCTTTTCCGACTTCTTACACAGATTTTAGGACAGGAATTGCCACAATAGTCTAGGCAGAAAGAAACCAGTAGACCCCATGATTGCAGACCTGCCTTTGGCAGCAACAACATGAAGTAATAGCTCTCAATAGTTCATTAAGGTTTGCAATCATTCATTTATGCACAGTGCTCTTAAAGCCTGACCACAGCATTTCATTCAGGTTGAGGTCTGTACTTTGACTGGCCTGTTGCAATATTTTGTCTCTTTTCTTTTTCAGCCATTCTGTTACATACTGTTATGCCTAGGATCACTGTCCTGTTACATTTAACGTGGTAACAGAGGCCTGTAGAGTCTGATGTAGCTCTTGGATTTTTTGCATTGCATAGTATGACACTGTGGGTACTTTGCTGGGACTTCAACTCCTGGGAAGATTGCAGCATTGTGTTAACACAGACACCTAAATGTTCCAGACCAGTTTTGGCACCTAAATGTGCCCAAACATCTGCTTTTATAGAGGTGCTCACACTTATTAATGATAAGTTAATCAAGTGCATTTATTTATATGTATTTAGGAAGTAGTATTGAAGCAGCAGATGCCAGTGAGGGTGTATTTAGCTTTTCACAGGACTGCATCGAGTCCTGTGTAAACCTTTTTTTTCATGTGACTGTAATATAATTATAATTGCTATCCCGTCACTGGCTGGATGCTGTCCCAGCTGCTGCCTTGAGGGTCACAGCCACGCTTGCTTCACAAGCCCTAGTAAACATTACGGTGTGGGCCCTTGGGGCTTTCTTTGGGTCATCAGGTGGGCACCCTCCTTCATCAGTCTTTCATCAGTTATCCCGTAACACTTCCAGAGGGCTTGACAGGCAGCCCCAGCATCCCGCGTCAGCCCTCTCAGGTCCTCAGGCTTCACAGACACTGCTCAAAGATATTATCTCTCTGCTGGGTAGGTTGTTCCAGCGCTCACATCGCTTTGACCATCGCCACCTTGATGCTGTTTTGGCTCGTTTTTTGATGTTAATCACAAACTGTCTTCTGCTGTGACCTTTGATGCAAGCCTGGACGGGGCACTCCAGAGAGATTGCCCAGGGAATCCTCGACAGCAATACCTCCATTGGTAAGTTCCATGCTTGCCATCCCACCTGCTGACATTCGTGGATAAGGGTTTGGTATGTTCCAAGCGTCCTCTCACCCTCTCCTCCCAAGGCACAGTTAGCTCAAGAAGCACCACTTGCTTAGATGTTTAGGACTATGTCCGGTCTGAGAGTCAAGGGGGTAATCTCCTCTGGAAACTTAAGTTTTCTCTTGAGGTTGTATCTCATGTCCCAGTCAGCAGCAGAAAATTTTATTTTTCTTATTTATGCATAGGGTATGAACAATGAGACATGCAGTCTGAAGAATGCACCCTTAAAACCTGAGACAGCTGGAGTCGTTTGCTCATGAGGAACGGGCCAAAGTACCTGCTGACAGGCGCAGGAGTCTCATTGGGAGTTACAGAAATTGCTTGACTGAAGTGATTGTTTCATAAGGGTGTGCAACAAAATTTTAAGTTGAGGGTACCATAATTTGTATCCAGGCCAGTTTCATTAGTTTTATTTTTATAATACTGTTGAACCATAATTCAAAAGCAATGTCTGATTTTCATTAGTTAATTTTCAGTAAATGTTTATTACTACTTCTGTCAGTTTTGAGTTATTTCAGTGTGTCCTTTTCTTTCTTTATAGGAAGGGTACCAACAATTGTGTCCGCATCTGTTTTCAATTACTTGTTTAAATTCCTTTTTTATGTAAAAAAATGTCTGTCATGTAGACTGTTTATTGCAAACTATAAAAGAACTATATATATATATGTGACACTAATAGACAGCATGGATATTTTTACAATGTTTCCAGTGTTTGTTACTTACTCCTGGCTGAAGTATCAAGTACATTTTCATAGTCCAGCTCAGATTTGGATTTAAGAACATACTTTTTTTTTTTTACTGGGTACCCAAAAACATGCAATGATAATGAAAAAATGGAACCACTAATTCATCTGTTAACAGCTTCCTCTTCATGTGTTTGATGCTAATAACCAAAGACAGAAAGGTCTCTTCCTGTCACACATTTTCCTGTTTTACTGTCTTCCTCTCTTAACTTGAAGTGTTTCTAACACAGAATTATGAACCAGGAAAGAAATTAACTTTGAGTGCTTGACTATTTTAGTTTAATTTGTTTAAGCTTGGGATTCATGTACAAATTAATCCGTTGTAATACTGCGTATGCATGCTATCTATATTGTGTTACAGAGGATTAAACATAAGAAAATGTTGCATTTAATATGTAAATAGTTGTTTATAAGAATGAGATCCAGATGTTTCACGAGCTATACAGTTTATTCATAACAATTTGACACTGAACACAAGTAGTCAGAGCAGCCAGGCGACTTTACATCATGATATTTACAAATTAATATGTTTTTATGGCACCATGAGATGAACAAGACTGCAAGCAGCCCAGCAAGGGGAGCTGTATTTTTCAAATAATTACTTAGTGTCTACATAAATACTTAATGCAGTTATCGAGCCATTTACTTCAGGGAAGTCTCACATGTCTTCACATGTAATTTCAGTTCATGCATATAATTTGAGCAACCTGTGATAAATGCTGATACTTTATAAGAACGTTTTTTGCTTGTTAACGAGAACCAAAAGGTCACTTTCATATGCGGCTTATCAACAAGTACTCTGGTGGTCAGTTACAAATCCACCATCTTTTCACAGATCCAAAAGTTTTCACTATTACACTCTCTGTCATTCAATTTGTTTTCATCTTCAATGAGCTTAATTTCTCCACAGTCTTCATCTAGGCCTTTATAGCTGTTGGGCTCCCCGTTGTCCCAGTATCTGAAACTAAAGAATCAGCTTTTAACATGAAATCAGAGACGCACATCAGCAAGTTTTTAACAAACCAAAACAAGGTCTTCAAATTAGCTGTGGGTTGAATTTCTACACAAGTAAACTAAAAAGTAAATGCTGAATAAATTTAAATGGAAAAAAAAGATCCTAACTTCAACATCACAATTAAATATTGTCAAAAATACTCAGATACTGACAAAAATCAAGTGTGTGAGCATTACAAGACCCAAGGTAAAAATTCAGTCACAGAATGTCAGTCAATTCATTGAATGGTGAGCAATCAATAATTTCTACAAAATGCTGCCACTGAGGGCAGTAAGATTTTTTTTAAATACTATCATCACATTATTAGTGATTATTACTTTAAATTAAAAAGAGAATTTATGAACCTTTTGTTCAGCAAAGTCCCGTCCACCCACTTCCACGTCCCCTCCTCCTCTGTGTCAGTCAGTCCGATCCATGTGTACCCGTTGAACAGTCTTATCAAGTTCTGGTTTAAAGAAACAAGAAAGTGCGTCTTAAATATCTTGCACAATGAGGTTTTGCTTTTTTTGTTTTGTTTTGTTTTTGGTTTTTTTGCTTACATTCTTGCTGACAGCTTTCACTCTTGAATACTGTACCTGTTCCTCTCTGCTGCTGATAATCACCAGGTCGGCGCCTCTTTGCAGGCAGTCCTCTCTGCTGTCATTCCAGGATTTTTTAATTGAGGAAATGTAATAAAAACTGCCCCCGAAATACACCCATCCTTGTTTGGCATGGAGATCTGTTAAAAAAACAAAACAAAAACCGTAGCATAGAGATTTTCTTGTACAGAAATAGCTTAATTATTAAACAGAAACGGGGACCACAACCAAGAAAACAATTAAAAATTATTTTCAGCATCATACTCACTAAAATTATGCAACCTTCTTTTCAGTGTGTCTCCTTCTTCAGTCAAGGATTTCACAATGGCCTCAGAACTGTCTATGAGAGCAAAGAAACAGTTCACTCTCAGGTTTCTGTTACACAGGAAAATATGTCAACCTTTGCATTTCAGTTACCATAATTCATTCAGCTATTTCACTGAGAAAAAGCACAGTAATTACATTTATGAATATGTCATGGTCCTGGGCTGGATCTCTGTGTTTCCTCTAATGTTTTGTTTTCAGTTGAAGGTGGGCAGGCTCTACTCTCGGCTTCTCCTGCTGGTGAACCCATCAGGGAGCAGTATTTTAGGACAGATTCGAGCTTCCATTCTCTGCCAGATTGTCTTTAATTGGTCATGGTAATCAGGCTCTTCATGACTCCTGTGTTTCTCAGTGATCTTCTTAAACTAATTAGAAACTCTCGCTTGCCAACTAAAGGACATTTTCACCCCAAATAAGACTTATCTTCCCCCTCCAAGCTGATCCAAGCTCTTAGAAATGAAATTACTGAAAAAAAAGCACCCACTGAACTCACCAGACGGTTCACCCTCCAACATCACCTGTGGGACCCTAGTCACCCTCCCAGCTGCTCAGCTTCAGGGAATTCCAAGTAAGAGCCAATCTCAGTCAGCACATTAAGACTCTTCTGATTATCCCTCGGACTAACTCCTCTCTCCACTCTCCAGTAGAAGTAGCCTCCTGTGCTGTGCTCCCCAACATTCACCCCGTGAATCTCTACTTGGTTAAGAGAGAGTCAGTTTTGTGTCCTGCTTCAGAGTCCTCTATAACAGCCTTTATATAGAGGACTACTTTCATCTGCAGTCTCTGTTGCATTAAAGACATGCTGTAATAATTTGTGGGATTTTCCAGTTATTTTTAGAAACTGAACAACTGAGATATGTCAGATTTTTTTAGATTTTAAAAATCTAAAAAAGCAACCTCAGTTATAGGAGTTAAGCCTCTTAAATGGTTTTTAAGCTTTTAATGAGAAGTATCAGTCTCTGGAGCTTTAAAAAAGGGTAACTGAACCTCTTTTTGTTTCTTGAAGATGTTTCACCTCTCATCCAAAAAGCTCCTTCAGTTCTTGACATGTAAGTATCAGTTGCTGTCTCCCTTCAGCTTTTTAGCCAACCTGTCCCTCTCTAACCTTTTAGCAGCAAGCCGGAGATAAAATGTGACAATATCAACAATCTAACCATATTGTGTTTAAAGCGCTTAGAGGACTCATGTAGAGTAGAAAAAGTGTTTTATAAAAACAAGTAAATTTGCCATTTATTAAATTGCATTAAAGGAATTATAAAGTAAGATAAGAATATACATCAGAGCAAAATTATTACATTACATTACATTTAAATTTGATATGGTGCCAACAATGAAACTGGTTGGAAATGCAGCACTGGATGTTTATTCTTATTTTATGAATGACTCCAGTCTTATATGATAAAGTCTTGGTTTTAATGTCTAAACTGCCTTGAGATGACAATTATAATAGAGTGTGGCATTAAAAAAAAATTTATTAATTAAATTAAAATTAAATCGAATTAATCAAAAAATTTCAAAAGGATGATGGTAATTCTTTCTAATTTCTGTTCTTACATTATTCAGATGGTGAATTTGGGGTCACATAATAAAGAAAATATAAATGGACTCACGAAAAGCCAGTCGCAGGGAAATGTTGAGAGTAGCTTGAAAAATACACAGAAGTCCAAAGCTCACAACAACCAGTCTGCAGAGTCTTGCTTCTGTGTGCAGGAATCAAACAGACACACACAAAATCATCTTTATAAAACTAATCCTGCATTCTTTAAAACAGGAAACTGCCAAACACTTTTCATGTTACTGTCCCTGAAAAGATTCTCTTATTCTTAGCTGGAATAAAACAGTGTATGATACAGAAAGGCAGTATGGAAATCCTATGATAAATTAAATTACTTACTCCCAGCTGAGGTCTCAGGTACACTTTCATGATCCATCTCTGACTTGTCTTTAAGAAGAAATCTGCTTTACTGGAGTGCCACAAAGGTGTGCAATGAAAAGGAGGAACAGAACTGATCTCTAAACAGCTTGCCCTTTTCTCTTTTTGACACCGATAACCAAAGCATTCACACCTCTTCTTAATTTTTTTTTAAATCACACATTTTCCTATTTTGCAATCTCTTCCTGTCTTGTGTTTCTCTCATTGAATTTAATTGTGAACCAGGAAATAAAATTAGTTTGTTTAAGCTTGTGAATCAAACATGTTTTTCTGTTGTAATGCGGTTTATGGCTGTTTACATCATTCTAGTAAGCATAAACAGACATCGCATGAAATAAGGGAATAGCTGTTTATAAGAAAAATTAAATCCAGATGTTTTTATGAGATATAGTTTATTTATAACAAACTAACACTGAATACAAGCAGCCAGGCAACCTCACGTCATGATATTTACATATTAATATGTTTTTATGGCACCACGAGATGTTCAAGAATGCAAGCAGCTCCAGCAAGGGGAGCCGTATTTTTTCTTTTCATTTATTGTCTTCATAAATAGCCAGTTACTGAGCCATTTACTTCAGGGAAGTCTCACATGTCTTCACATGTAAATTCAGTTCATGCATATAATTTGAGCAACTATAATAAATGCTGAGACTTTATAAGAACTTTTTTGCCTTATCTGCAAACACACATGATCTTGTTTGCTCAAAGAGGTACAGTATGTTTTATATATATATATAAAAAGAAACAAATCAAATTATTAGAACAGTCAATATTGTGAATAATCAATATTTTTTAACACAGCACCATTTGACCTACAATGTCAAAAATAAACACCTACATAAAATTTATAAACAGATATCTTTAATTATTGTCACACCTTTTGCTTCTGTCCCCAGTTGCGCCATGCTGTTGCTTCAAGATATTCAAGCATCTTGGGTTGATGTTCATAAATGAGGGGAGAGAGGAGCCCTTTATTGATTTCTTTAGGTCTTTACAAAGGAAATGCCTTCTTCCTTTCCACTTTTCACCTTCCACTTTCAAACCGGTCCTATAACCAAAGTTTTTTATTTTTATCTCTGCAACATCTTTAACACTTGACTGCAGTTTCAGTGTTAAAGGAGATGATTTGTATTTTAATACTGATGGTTACAGTATGTATTTCCTGTGTATTCTGTTGCTCTGGTAAAATTTTTCCAGATATATAACACTGGATAATGTGTATCAAAGTAAGTGATTGAGTGTTGAGCGCAGCAGTTAATGTTTACAAACTGATTTTTACAATTAATAATTGTTCTTCAACAGGTACTGGATAGAACTGTCTACATTTTACAGATGAAGTTTATTTCATTCAATGTTATTAAAATGATCTGAAATAGGAAATACATTGATGTGACAGCTGAGAGACAAAAAATGATGGAAAGTGTGATGACAGTGATCAAACCAGTATAAGAGAAGGTACAGTCATGGCCAGAAGTTTTGAGAATGACACAAATATCAATGTCCACAAAGGCTACTGCTGACAAAATGCAGGCATTGATTGTGCAAGAATGGACTGGTATCAGTCAGGATTTGGTCCAGAAGTTGACTGAGAGCATGCCAGGGAGAATTGCAGAGGTCCTGAAGAAGAAGGGCAACACTGCAAATATTGACTTGCTGCATTACCTCATTCTAACTGTCAATAAAAGCTTTTGTTACTCATAATATGATTGCAATTATATTTCTGTATGTGATACAAACATCTGGCAAACACACATACAAACCAGAGGGCAGCAGCTCATGTGCAAATATAATATTTGTGTCATTCTCAAAACTTCTGGCCATGGTTATGGTTATGGTTCTTGTGCTCTGCAGTTGTCCTTTTCATCTTCCAAGTTTCAAGTTAATTTGTTGCACCATTACTGAGATACTGAGCGCGTCACGGACTGATGGACGACAGAAAAGTGATCCCTAAGTGTCTCACTGCCGACACAAAAACTGAAGAACTAATTTCTCTGGTAACAGCTTCCTGTTTGTGTGTTTGACACTAATAACCAAAGAAGGCCACACCTCTTCCTAAATATGCATTTTTTATTCACACGTTTGTGCTTTGCTGTCTCCTGCTGTTGAAGTGTTTCTCACACAGAATTATGAACCAGGAAAAACATTAGTTTTGCTTTATATTTTTGGTTATTTTAGTTTATTTAAGCTTATGAATCATACACATGTTTATCTGTTAATGCTGTGTATGTCTTTTTACATCATTCTATAGCTCATTAAACATAACCAGATGCTACATGTAATATGGTAATTTAAAAGAAAAAGTATTTAAAATGTATAAGAAAAAGTCAACCCAGACCTTTTCATGAGCTATATACAGTTTATTCATAACAATACAATGCCAAGACACTGTATACAAGCGGTCAGACAACATCATTGTATTTACAAATTAATGGTGTTTTTATCATATTTTGTTTTTTAAATACTGCAACTACCCACCTGGGAAGTTGCATTCTTCTATAAATATGGAAGCCATTTGCTTGTTTTCCAGTAAGTCAGGCCAAGCTCATGTCTTCACACATGATTAGACAGTCTTTGCAGCTATAATATGACAAATTTATAAGAACCTCTTTTTATTCCATAATCTGCACGATTAACACACGATTACCTTTGCTTAGATTAGAGTTTAGATTAGATTAAACTTTATTAATCCCTTTGGGAGGGTTCTGTCAGGAAAATTAAAGAATCTGCTTAAAGCAGATCAGTGCAAATGACACCTGTGTGAACATGTCTTTGTGGCAAAATCCATTCACACTGAGGCCCCGTTTACATGACGCTGTTTTGATGCGTTTCAGCCTCCCGTCTTCACTTAGACGTTTCAGAAACGCTCTGCGTTTACACGAGTACGCTTGAAACAATGAAAACGATGTAGTGCCCATTGTCAGGCCACAAGGTGGCAGTGTTTTTTTGCAAAGTTTGTTTACACAGCACCCGCATGCATGGCGGGACTTAGTAGGATGCCCCACAAAGATTTAATCATTATTTACAAAAGGGCCAATGTGAGAGGCTTTGTGGACTAGGTTAGATTGCTGCTGCACACAACACTCAATAATAAAACTGCAAAAATGCAAGCAAAGATCGACTGTGAATCGCGCTACTCGAAGTTTGCTGAAGCACTTGTGAATGCTAACCCTGAAAGTTGTTTATTTATTAGTGCATGCACGGAAAACTGTGGCGGTCGCAACCATAGTGCACATGTGTGAGGACCCCCCTTTCCAAAAGGCACTGGCTTAAATCGTTTACACAACAATGGAGGCCAGTGCGTTTCTGAAATGCTCCACTCTGGACCCCGTTTCGAAAACGCATTACGTTCACTCTGCTCTCGTGTAAACTGGAGGCCAAAATGCATCGAAATGACACCATTTTTATTTTGAAACAGTCTTGTGTAAACAGAGCCTGAGACAGAAGTATATTTTTTGAAATAACACGCACATTAGTGTATGCATTGTCAACATATATAGAAAGTTCCATTCAAAGAATTAAACTATATAACACATTTGACGTCTGACCTCTACAGTGGCCCAGGACCTCTCCTTTAAGGTCAATAAACTGAATAGAATAGAATAGAATAGAATAGAATAGAATAGAATAGAATAGAATAGAATGTCGTTATTGTCATTGTAAAGTACAATGAGTTTGGAGGTCATGAAAGTCATTGAAGGTCAAAGTGATAATATTAAAACTAGGTACTACCATTGTTTGTCTTGACATCATATAGGCATATAGGGAATGATGTATGGGGATTTTGAATATCCCGCAAATAAGGTCAAACTTTCAAAAATGTGTTTTATCTTTAAAACTCTGCTTAAAATTCTACTACCTTTTTTTTGTATTGGCAACATTTAGGAATTGAAACTGGTAAATGGGGATTCTAAATATCACATTATAATTTTCATCCAAATATGTTACATTTGACCTCTGACCTCACTTTTACCTGCGACAGCTGCCTTTCTTTCAAAATGCATTATATCTTTAACAAAGAATGAACTGCCTAGTTAGGTAGAAATATATTGTAGTATAATATTATATAAGCTCAAATAAATGATATTCAGTTATTTACAAGTAGTTATTTATTGTTGCTTTAATGACTGTTAAGTGTTGTGTGTATTTTGAATAACCTATAAAGCACCTTGGCCAATTGAGGCTGTTTAAAATGTGATATAGAAAAAAAACTCTGACTTGACTACAAATCAGTATTTATTATCCATTACCTATTCCTACATAATCAGACTAAACATGTCATGCTATGTCTATCTGATTTTTACTGCACTACAAACTTAAGAGATGCTTAAAAATTACAAAGAAAGCAAAATAAATATATACAAAATACAATACTATCAGGATGCTGTGTTGTTGCTATAGTGGCCTCTCTCTCTCTCTCTCTCTCTCTCTTACTTTTCCAGGAGGCAGGCGTTAGATTAGAATTGAATAGAATCGAATAGAACTTTATTGTCATTATACATACAATGAAATTAATCATCATACATACAACCAAATTCGTTCAGAACAACCATCCAAGAGTAGGACAGACAAGACTAATGTAAGGGAGATGGAGACTGTAGCCGCAGCCACTAGGGGGCCCAGCACAATCAATCCCAGGAAAGAGAAAACAGAAACAATGGGAGAGTTATGTTAAAAAAAATTACTATGCTCATAATAAGCACCTTACAAGGTTCCAAAAAACAAAAACACCTCAGCAAAAGCATATTGCATATTCAACGCCTGGGAGGGCAACATGGTGGGGTGGGA
Organism: Bujurquina vittata; assembly: GCA_015106715.1. NCBI lineage: Eukaryota > Metazoa > Chordata > Actinopteri > Cichliformes > Cichlidae > Bujurquina > Bujurquina vittata. Next base: position 999 of record VUQK01010335.1, on the reverse strand, counting down.
GGGGTAGGGATGGGGATGCCGACAGAAGACGAGAGGGTCAGGGCATTGTGGAGCCAGGACCGCCTAAACAGTTTGCTGATAGTGATGGAAGAACATCAGCGGTCGAGGTAGTCCAGATCCCAGTTCACACAAATAACAGAAGGAAGGTAGGGGCGGGGGGGTGCATCTGCTGTCACGTCGGCCGGGAGAGATATGATTACCAGGTGGACTGCGAGCGTCCAGCCTGCGGCTCAGGTCCATCAGGTATTGAGTCTGAGTCTGTATTGCCCATCCGTCTGGTTATGCAGTCTCACCAAATGCCGAACTGCTTCCCAGATTCTCTTGATTTCCTGGTAAAGCAAATATTCTCCAAGCCCAGACAGGAGAGATCCCTCTACCAAAAGGCCCAATAAGTATACGTCTTCCACGTTCTCAACCAACAGAGCTGAAAGACACACAGGTCTCAACACACTACACGAGTAGACTACGTATCCAACGGGGTCTGTTCCACTAGGACATGCGGTGGTGAGGGCCTAGTTTTGTCAGATCCATATGATTCTTATTCAGTTGGTGTGAAAGCGAGGCACTCATAGCAAGCAGCAGAGCGGATTAGGAAGGGGAGGGGAGGAGAGAGAGAAGATGTGACTGTCTCCATCAAGAGCGAGAGGGATAGAGAAAGTTATGGAGTTCCTCCACCTCTCTAAGGTGGCAGATGCCAGAGATGACACATGGCAGAGCTGGGCAGCCCTGCACCTCTTTCTTGTTAGGTGGCAATCAACTCTGTATTCAAGGCCCAGTCTAATCCCCCAGTCTTCACCAGAGTGTCTGCAACTGTGCAGTAATGACTTCCAGGCATTTTCATGACTGATGCTATTAAGCCCAACCTCACTTTCAATTTCCACTTGCTAATCTCACTTCCTGGAAATCACTCACGACCTCACCTTTGCCTTCTTGCCCCCCCCCCCCCCCCCACAAAAAAAAACCCCCCCTTCCCCCTCTCCCACCCCCCCCCCCCCCCCC
>VUQK01010333.1:0-25374 GCA_015106715.1 Bujurquina vittata | reverse complement strand
AAATTCCTGATTCTACGACTTGTTTCAGTACAGCCTGTACCAAAACAAGTCGTAGAATCAGGAATTTGGCTCCCTGGTGGCCTTGGACTGCCGCTTATCTCAATTTTCTCCAGAATGTTTTGTAAACAGACGCTCCACGCCCCCGCCATCCTGTTGTCTTCTGATCTGTGTTGGACTGATCTCCTCTGACCTAGCTGATGATGAACATTCTTATGCGAACTGTTAGCTGAGGAGGGGAGTTTGAGTCAGCCCACAGTCTCACCGAGCTTCTTGCTGTTGGTCTTGTAACCCATTCCAGCCTTGCGCAGATCTACAAGCTTGTCCCTGACATCCTCTGACAGCTCTTTGGTCTTACCCATGGTGGTGGAGAAGTTGGGATGGAAGAAACTAATTCAGTGGACAGGTGTGCTTTATACACATAACAAGTTGAACTCAGTAGTGTCTGTAATTGACTGATTGATTGATTGTAATCTGTGGGCCACATGGGTACACAGCCAATCTGCAGGAGCCAGAATCCTGACTGGGTTGTAGGGGATGAAATACTTATTCCCGTCAATGACACAAACCAATTTATTACATTTATGTAACGTGCTTTTTCTGGATTTTTGGATGATATTCTGTCTCTTTACATTAAAATTTAAACTACCATAAAAAAAATCTGGGATCTGTTAAGGTATGAAAACATTGATGAACCACTGATTTGTGCGTGAAATGTTAGTATGCACGATTAACGCACAATTTCGTGAACATGCACCAATTATAAATGAGACCCATGCTTAATTATGGAACAAAACAACAATGAGAAAAAGACGATATTGAGAAGACCTAATATGAAACGCTATATTAGAAAGCAGTTACCCAAACATGTTGCGTTCATCAGTTGGGAATGCATTTCACTGGTGCAAGTTCTGTTAGACACATTACTTTCAGTATTGCTGTAAAGCCTGCTTATTTCCCCTTAAATGGAGCCACATGTGTAGGAAAAATGTGTTTGTAGGTTGAGCAGCAGAGTTGAGTATGTGGGCTGCACTTGTGAAAAACTTGTCAAATCTTCTCTGCCAATGCCAAACAGCTTTTTCTGCTATTGCCTCTGGAAGAGATCTCCTAGGACACCATCTGTCGTCTCATTAGGAGCCCCGACGTTGTCAGGCTTGCATACAAGCACGTGGGGGCCACACAAACTACTGCGTACCATTCTGAGTTGCTGTAATAACAATTCAGCCTCCTTTGGTTCCTAACACACCACCCAGTCCATACCAATATAGATATCCAGCTGATTTTTTTTTCCCATTAAGATTTGATGTGTTTTCAAAGTGTTCCTTTAAATTTATTTTGAGCAGTTTCAATATCAAAAGATTTGAATATGGAGAAATGCATTTCATACTTGATGCAATTGAATTCATAGAAGCCAAATTTCTTCAAAATTGGACGAGTAGTTTAAGAAGAGTGACCATCTGAAAATTAGCACCTTCCACATTTGGCTCATTTTTGCCAAAATTCAGGGGCCAAAATGTAACTTTAGTCTTTTCTGGTTAAGAAATGGCCACATGAAGAACTTTTGGTCTTGGAAAGGCCATATCATGAAAACTAGAGCCAACCAACAATTTTAAGCATTATTCTCATTTTCAGTTTATTAAAGTTTGACTATCTTTATGTCAGAGTCATTTTACCTGCAGATCAGTGTAACATGCTGAAAGGTTAACAAAGATGTTTGGCAGGTAAAATTAATAATTTAATTTATATGTACTGTATATCCCTTTAGTTCAGATTTTAATTATGGAGCTAGATGAAAAGTCATACTGATGTGAGCATGTCCATATCTAATTCCATGACTCTTCATTCAGCATGTGGTGGTATTTTCAGGTTCAGGGTGACTGTAATCCCTGAAGGGTACTTCTTTTGTGACAGCTGCTCAAAAATTTTAAGTTGTTGAAGAAAGCGGTAGGAAGCCTGGATTTTCAAACAGAACGACAGACTGCACTGTAGCACCATTCCTCTTTCCTTACCCTCTCATATTCCTTACCGTCTCATATTTATTCCTGTTGGCCACAACCATCTGAAAGCTGATTGAATTTATGTCACTGAGGAGTATTTTTCTGTATTAATACGTATTACATACATATAATATTAAGTCACTCACGGTCATCCCCTCGATTTCACCGTAGGGCCTTTAGCACGTCCATATTACTGTCCAGCAGTCTCACATTGTCCATGATGACAGGAGGACATACAGCTTATCGTGTCTTCCATCAGTCTTCAGCGACTGTTGTCTGGACCCTTTCTTTTTCCTCATCGTTTCAGTCCTCTTCTTCCTCTGTGCTCCCTCTGTTGCTGACATTGTGCTCACAGTGCATTTCACCTTCTTGTCATACTGGATCGAAAACAGAATGCCTCATGAAGAACCGAGGCCATCACTGTCTGTATACAAATCCTGCAATTTTTTTCCACGTTCTCTGCAAATTGTCACTGTAACCTGCTAGTAGCATCACACTCTCAGAAACTACTTTACTGTACCTTTACAGGTACAACAGTTTGCCAGTGGGACAGTACGGTCAAGGCACTGCTCTTGAATCTTTGACGTACGGTACTTATTTATACTCCTGTGGTAAACCTTACAGAAACAAGTCTTGAACATGTGGTGACAATTTTTTACCATAACGTAAGAGCAGAAAAAAAAAGTCATCTGCATGATGCTAATTACTTATTTTATATACTTGGAAATGGACTAGTATTTGTAAATCACTTTTTCCGATTCTGCTGACCACCAGAAGCTTTAACTATACCACATCTGCACCTGTACTGCTTGGGATCAGACATTAAATGTGCCTTTTTAGGCTGTCGTCCAATAATTAGCTCAGTGGGATACATTTGTGTGGATTGTAACTGTAGGAACAGAAAAATAGATCTATAGTTTACTTTTACTCTACTTTTGGTCACTGATGCAATGACTAGATACTCAGCTGCTGGGGCGATTAATGCAAATGGTCTGTACTTGTATAGTGACATTCAACTTTCACTAGGCTCTACTAAGGCCTTCACAGTATGCTTCTCATTCAGCTACCCACACAACAATGATGGCAAAGCTCCCATGCGAGGTCCTCATATTGAGGTTCAGTGTCTTGACTAAAGACACTTTGGAAAATACAGGGACTGGGCATCAAACTGTTCCACCACCTGAACCCCGGCCGCCCCACAGAATCTCTTTACACAATTTCATTTGAATTCATCAAACGGCAGTCGAGATATTTCAGCCCCGTCCAAATCACAATTACAGAGAAACAATCAACTAGCAATCAACTTTCTGTGCCTCTTTCTCGTAAGAGCTTGGTCAAATTACACACTATGATTTGTGCTTTCCATCAAACATCCCTTCCCATTTCTCATGATAGTAGAATACCAAATAAATGACAGTCATTAAGTATTAATTTACAGGCGTGTATGAATTCTTGACATTTGCTTCCAGCAAATAAGGTGCAGTGCAGAAACAAATTAAGAATCCCAGCTTACATATATGTGTTTCTAACTTACGTGCCACACATGAGATATAAACAACAGCCTGTGCTTATTCTTCTTTGACATGAAAAGAATCTATTCCTGTAGGTGGTGTTTATTCGATGCTCTCAAAGGACTTTATTCAAATGATTTTCATGTGTTGGTTTCTTTGATCTTCTGAAGCGAAGTGGATTTTATTGTAGAATATTGCACCACTCTTATTCTAACTCAAACGGTGACTCTGATGATGGCGACCACTGAAGTAGCCTTCCACATGTAAAGTACTTATTACTTCACCCTTAATTGCAAATTTATGTTTGATGTGTTTCAAGAGCTTCCGCTGGCATAATCGCTGCGGCTTCCCGCTTCATTAGACGCCCTCCACCGTTTAATAAAACATAAGTGTCTTATATCTTGTACAGTATTCTATTTTTGTTTCATCAGAGATAGCAATATGAGTACGGAGGAGAGAAGCCACCTTTGTAGCGGCAGATCATCAGGAAGAGGAGATCCAATCTTCCTCGTCCTCCTTCTCCTTTAGCCGGGGACAGATGGACCTGATACTGTTTATTTCACATGCGAGGTCTCACACGGTTCCTTTATGAAATGGGCGCTCCACGAAAGCAAGCTCATCAGCTCAGATTTCAACAGCAGGAGATAACTTAAATAACTTGACAAAGATTAGATTAGACACAGAGATTGTTCGATGGATCTGATATGATCGTTAATTTGAAGTATCTCATCAAATAACGTCACCTTACTGCTTAATGAGAAACTCCTGACTTGTGCGCGGGCTATTTTTCCAGTGGTGAAGTATAACTAAATGCAGTTTCTCCACAATCAAACTTAAGATGTCCTTATACCTGATTGATGTCTCTACTTTTAAATTATTTTTAAAAACCACCAGTCACTAAAAGAAATAATAATTTCCCTAATTTTTGTGCTGCAATTAAAACAGCACAGTAAGAGTCCCCAAGAACCCCTACATTATACTTAGATCCACTTTTTTCATCAATGACAATTTTAAATCAAACAATTAAACTGTGATTGTCTGCTTTAATTAAAGGGGTTTAACAAAAGTATCACATCAACACTTTGGGAATTACGGCCATTTTTATGCATTATTTCACCCTTGTTTGTCATTGCAAACACGGATGAGATCATCCACTTCCTGCCTTTGTGTATTTCCTGCCTTGCCAAGCTAGCATGATGCTTCAGGAAACTATGCAATAAATGTTTCCCAAATTTGGTCACTTGCAAATGCATGAAAATATTTACTGATGGAATTAAAATAATAATTCTGGGTGAACTGATTCTTCATATTGTCCAAAGTGAAGGTTAACAAAAAAACAGGACCCCCAAGGAGTCTAGAGAATGGTGTGGATGGTGTTCAGCTGATGAAAACTCAGCTGAGACTCGTGATGATGAGGAGGGGGGTTGCGTACGATCCTCATCATGATCCCCATCATGATTTTCTGATGTTTTTTACTGTTTGGACATTTTCCAGTGTAAGCCAATGTCTTTTAATAAGCTGGTAAAAAGCCAAAAACTATGTGCTGTAGGCACATAGTGCTAAACCAAATTATAGTTGATTGACCTGAAAATAATTAGCACATTTTCACTTCACCGTGAATTCAACTGACTGATGACCGAAAGGATTTCAGTAGGACCTTCAATTAAAACCAAAGCTTATTTCTTCCACTGTTGCATTACTGCTGCTTATGTAAATGATGTGAATCTTAATCCACCCCATGTGCGTTCTGGGAAAATCCTGACATCCATGCATCACAACACAATCACACACATCACAGTTAGAGCTTTAAGCTGGAGAACCAAACAGTAAATGTTCTTGGGTACTCACCTAACAGTCGATGCCAGAGGTCATTAGCATTCACGGCAGCTTTCTGCTTCCCCTTGCCATCAGTCCCACTTCATCAGTTAAACATCGAGCTCCTAACCCCTGGCTTTGTTTGGTGGGAGCGTCCATGTCTGATAAGGGCCCCCCTGATATGTCTGACATCATTAATCACGGGCACTGTGGGAGGACAGTGGGCAGGTTGCGAGGAGCAAGTATCACCATCCTTCCCCGCATATCCTTTTTAACGGTGCCGTGCTCCTAATTAATGGAGCTGGCCCCCAATCTCTTCACACATACAGCTCAAGACGCACGCAGTGAGGGAGGTAAATAATGGCTTAAGATTTCCGCTCTCTGTTGGACAGATGGCGTGAATCAGCGTGGAGGCTGTGCGCTTCCACTGTATGCCAGAGACAAGGAGCGGAGCCTCAGTGGACAGAAAACTGATATTCCCACATACTTGAAAGGTGTAACCACAAATGTCAGCACCATCAATAACACGACCTTGTTGGTGACCATTTCTCTTCCTCACATTAAGCAGCGATGTGAAGAAGGGCTGTTAAAACAGTCAAAGTGGGGAAAGATAAAACATGCAGCCAACTTTTACTGCTAATACACAGTGCTGGAGCCAAGTTTAATTCCTTGTTACAGATGATGTGGCGCGCAGGTTTATCAGTCAAAAAGCTTCACCTCGTGTTTGCTGTCACAGCATGAGCGAGCCACTTCTCAAGACTCCAGAGATGGGCTTAAAAAATAGATAAGGTACAGTGAAATTAAAAAAAAAATAGTGCTTAATATGGTTATTTTCTGCTCTTATTTGCAATCTTTCTGTGATATATTTGCATAGAGATAAAACACCTGAGAGGAGAAAAAGCATTACAAAACAGAGAAAAAAATGCAAATTACTTGCATTCAGGTGAGACTATAAAAAAAAAAGTGTTATATAACACATTTCATCAGTAAGCCAATACATAAACAAAGGAACAAACAGAAAATGTGTGTATGAATGTGTTAGCGAGTGCAGGAAATTATGTTCCTCCCTTTAGCACTTTTGCTCTGAGTTAAGGCTTCCTATCTCCATACTAATGTCTCTGCTATAATCTTAACTGCTCCTGTCACTGTTCAAATTAAAGGTACTTAGTCATTACCCACACCTGAGGGTAGAAAAATAAAATAATAAATATAAAAGCTGGCTCTGAAAAGATGCTCTAGTCAGAACAAAATAAACCTCCTCATTAATTACTTCACGTTGCCCGGCACACACCTTGTATTTTTTCTATTATTTTATTCTCTCCTGAGTAAGGTACCGCAGAGATCCCGCGTGCCAGCCCGAATATCACAGGCGGTAATGGCGCATTTGAATCTAATAAACAACAAATCACCATCATTCACATGGTACTACTTAGTCCCCTCAGAGATTTGCAATTGCACATTCACAATAACCACAGAAAGTTCAATCACTGCTGGCAGCAGGTTAGCTGACTGACTGCAGAGTTTCTGCAGCGAAAATCGCCACAATCAAAGTAGTTATAACACGATTATGCTGCGTGGTGGTCAAAAATAGATTTATTTCTCAGTTCTCTCATTGTATAAATCGCTGAATTAAATTGCATTCCAACGAGCGTTAGATTGGTTTTCATAGGTTTTAGAGAGGGCTACGAGAAAATGAAGGCGCGTGTAGAGCAAGGTGAGGCGTGCAGTGTGGTTCATTTTGCCCTGCACAACAGCATTATTGAACATTCCAGGTACCTGGCATCGTCAGCGTGCTCAAGAGACACAGCACCCTACCTTCAATATCAAAAGAATCCTTTTAAAAATAACTGGAAAAGTTGAAAATCTAGTCAGTTTTCTTCCTTTAAAGCAGTGCTTCTCAAACTTTTTCCATCATGCCCCACCACTTCACCGGAGGAAATCTTTTCGCGCCCCGAAGCAGCACAGTGGCACTCACGCATCTTGACAAACCTGCTGCACCTCTTACACCAGAGCAGCCCTAATGTTGAGAAGGTCACACGTCCAGGAACATGGATACAGGACATGAGAGCTCTTTAGTCTCCTGTGGTGTCTGGCTCTCAGTGTTGGCAGTGGATGCTTTGTGTGCAGCTGTGCTGCTGGTTGTTGCTGCTATGGATCAGGCTTCATGGTTTGTGCTGCCTCGTGATTTATTGTTGGAATCCTTAGCTTTGTTTTGCTTAAGTGTTTTTCCATTTCCTGAGTCTCTTCCCTTTTCATGTCCTCCCTGATTCCCCAGTCTGCGTCTTAGTTTTGTGCGTGTCAGCTCACTCTCTCTCTCTCTTTCAGTTTACTTCCATGTTTATTTTGAAAGTTACTTCCTAATGTAGCTTTCTGGGATTTTTAATCCTCCCTTTGTTCCTTTCCTGCCCTTGTTATTGTTTTGATTGAGTTTACACATGCTTCGTTAATCCTCTCCCTGGTGTGTGCATATTTCTCCTTCGCTCTTTGTATTTCTCCAGCAATTCTGTAATATGGTTGGCACATGGTGAGGGATGGAATCAGGGATCTTTCAGGAATGATGGCGCTCACTGATGATGATGCCCACTCCAGAGTAGGTTAGGTGTGCACCAAAAGTTACCACAGAGATGAACCCCAGTAAGAAACACCTTTGTAACAGTTCCCTTGCTAAGCCACTATCCTCCTGCATTGTTCAGATTTCTGGTGTGACCCTACCTCAGCCCCTTAAGCCTGGCTTTATTAACCTTGGAATCAATGGATAAGAGACATCTAGAAGAATTTTGAAAATACAACAAGTCTGTTTTCATCACCTGGCCATGGTGAGATTTGAAAAACTGACATTTATATTTCTGCTGGACCAAAATTTAAGGCTTACAGCAAAAACTCAGCAAACAGTGATCCTGACCTGAAAATTCTCACCTACAACTCCACCAAACCTGATGCAACAGAAATGAAGCACAACAAATCCTGCATGCTCTTCAGTCAAAGAAATTCTAGACGGCCTCTTCAATGAAGGGGCCGCGCTCGGCTACCTTCTAAAAATAGTGGTGGTTTTGCTTTTAATAGCAGACAGAGCCTGATCTTGGTGCAAGGCCCTCTGAGTGGAAAGGTTTAATACATTTGTATGTGTGTGTGTGTGCGTGCGTGCGTGCGTGCGTGTGCGTGTGCGCGTGCGTGCGTGTATGTGTAATCAATTGAACACCTTTATTTTTATAGCACCTTTGGAAACTTTTTACAAGACAAGATTTTGGAAAGACTGATAGGGCCTTGCTCGAGCATCTTATGCTGCAATCCGGCTCTTACAGAGTTAGCAGTTCACAGATGTAGGCTGAAGCCGGACCATGCAGGGCTTTAAAAACAAGCAGTAAAAGCTGAGAATCAATTGTAAAACCCGCAAGCAACCAGTGATAGGCAGCGAGGATTTCTTTCACGTCTTAAAAGCCTAGCAGCAGTGCTTTGTATTTGCACTGGTAGTCTTCTACTCGGGGGCGGAAGACACAAAGCTCTGCTTGGGCACATCCGACCAAGCAAATCATTTTTTCTGGGTGCAATATAAACTTTACCTGCTTAACACATTATCACTGCCACTGCTGCAACAGTAATGATTATTAAACAGTTTTACAGGTAATAATGCACGCCTGGATACATTAAAATGTCTATTTTAACACCGTGATAGCATGATGGTGCAGTGGTTAGCACTGATGCCTCATAGTAAAAAGGTCCTGGGTTTGAACCCACCAGTCAGGTGGCATCTTTCTGCGTGGGGTTTGCACGTTCTCTCTGCACTTGCATGGTCTCTCTGGGTGCTCTGGCTTCCTCCCACAGTCTAAAGACATACATGGGTTAGGTTAACCGGCAATTTAAAACTGACCATGATGCAAATAGTTGCCTGTCTCTGTGTAAGCCCTATGATTGGGCTTGTGTCAGCTTCTTAAAATAAAGCATATAAATACATAATGTAAAAGACCAAAAAAAAGAAAAAACTACAACCGCAAACTTTGAGACTTTCTTATTTCAAGCATTAAGCTGACAGTAACTCAGCTTACAGTCAGATTGTGATTGTTATTACTCTCAGAGTGCCAATCCACTGACTGCTGCCATGTACACACACTGTGAGATCAGCCTGTGTTTTGGATCAAAGTGCTCTGACATTGTGCATTAAAAAACAATTTCCCTCCTTCTATCAACCTAAAAGAATCCACTGCCAAATACAGCAGCTTGTTAAAGCCTGAACTTGAGATTTAACTGGGGCACAATGGATCTATACGTGCTGGGCCACGTACTCCAGTAAAACGGGGTCCGGCGATGCAGTTGCTCCTGCTCAGACCAGCATGAAGCGTGTTGTAGCAGCTAATTGGAAAAAGAAGACCACACCTGAATGACTTGAGTGCTAAAGTGAAGTGAAGACTACAACCCAATTTCAGGCATCTTTTTTTCCACACGGGAGGCACTCACGCTGGAGACCGTGTTCTGAATAAGTGTTTGTGTGTGTGTTTGTGGTTCTATTTTTTTTTCATATAAGCTTTTTTTTACAAAGCTGTGGGACGCCGGACAGGGTGGATCTCACAAAACTAGGTTGGACTGTGTGTGTGTGTGTGTGTGCTTGTGCGTGTGTGTATGTGTGTGTACGCACGCGGAAGTTCTGAAAACATTTCGAAAGCACCTCAAGCAGTATAAGTAATTCTGAATTAGCATATTTATATTTTTATGCTGTAACCCAAACCTAAACATCTCTTTCAGCCTGTGCTCATGGACCCAAACTTTGAGCAGATTTTTTTAAAATGCTATTTCCTACTCTCATAACTCCCTTAATTAGCTGCTGAGGAAAGTTCGCCCTCACTCACCTCTCTATTAAGAGAAGCCTGAGCTCTTGAGGGTTGGAAAAGCATAGGGTTGACAAGCAAAACGGTCAACTTCTGTGTGTGTGTGTCAGATTAAAGGAGACAGTGATGAAACGATTCCTTTCTGTTGGTAAGTACGCAGAGAAAAAACAGGCAGCGGGATCCTTGACACCCGAAACCCGTGCGCCGGGTCTCACCACGGGAGGGCACCGCATCGAGTGTGAGTAATTACATGTGTGGGTACTTCTCTGCCCTGTAGTTTCTAAGACTCCCCGTCATAATTATCTCCCCTCACAGAGCTGCACACACTCTCAGGCACACACGGCAAAACCACATTCATATTGTTCCAATATGTCTCTCAGGCGCGCTAATTATGGGAATCAAGAATTGATTTTCGTGTGCTGTAACATCCTTGTGGGTTGGTCTCGTGTTTTAACAAATGGGATGGGTTTCTGTGGGTTAAAAGGCTGTGATAGCCACAATATACACAGTGAACATATTGGTCCATTAATCTTGTGCAACACTCAGCAACAGCGACCTCATATACATCACGTGCTGTTTCTGAATGAGGACAGGATGTGGTCCGAGTCCGTCCTCCCGTATTGGAAAATCATATTTGCCGACACAAACGGGGGCACAATGGTGGCCTAATCATTTACAGCACAACGAAACCACTCGTCTCAGTTACACTTAAACAATTGAGTCGTGCCCACCCCCCCATCCACCACCCACCACTAGCTGCACCACCCCCGCACAGTCCATAATGAGATTCCTTGCTGTTTTGCAATTGATACTCCATGATGAACTTTAATGAGATGCTTTTGAAAAGATGAGCTCAAATCAGCACTTTTTCCTGGATTACGGGCGGCGGCTCCGAGGAAGAAGAAGTGGAAAAAAAGAATCTTTTGCCAAGTGGGGGGAAAGCAGTATTGATCCATATGCATTGTCTCATTAATTTTGCCAGAGGTGTGGATTTCTCGTGATCAATATCCAGCGACTGCATCTTTATTCTTCTGTGTAACCTATTACTGTCTGTGAAATGCAAGGCCCGGACAACAATTAGAGCTGTGGAGCAGGCAAGGCCAATCAATAGCATAGATGTATGATCTGTAAAGCAGGAAGCAATAACTAGTCAAAGGTACAGGGTGAATTCTTCCAAGGCGAAAGGCTAATTTGGTTGAGTGACTCCACCTTAATCAACGGCCACCATGCTTCTCCGAAGCCCAGCCTTAATAAGAAGAGGGACCTTCAAGGCTTTTTACAGTAGAGCTCCAGGTCCCAGGGTCATTTCCATCAATCTACTGTTGTGAAAGTAATGATCTGTTGACTTCTCTGCCTTTTGCATGAAGCTCTGTAGTCCTGAAGAGATCACACAGATTATAAGCATAAATATGACTGAGTAAAACACGGAGGCCCTGAAAAGTATAATATGTGCATAAAAAAGAATGAAAGGAGTTCAGAAATTTAAAGCAAGAAACCTGAAAATCTAATCAGGTCAGAAAGTTGCGTACAAAAGACACAAAAGGAGGGAAAAAATGAGAATTAATAATTAATAATAATAAAGTGAACTGTTACTAAGAAGAGAGTGACTAAAGTTGAAGAAATGCTGGAACTTCAAGAATAGATGGCATAAAACATGAGCGTACCTTCTGGGTTGGAAGAATGACGTCAGCGTGTTAGTGACTCAAACCCGTATTCTGTCTAAAGGCCGTCATGTGCAACATGTGGTTGCAAAAAGGCTTCTGGTCCTACAGAAGTGAGGGGGGAAAACAGATTTCTGGCTTGACCTCTGTAAAAACCTTACTGTTGAGTTTATGAGCTCAGTCACCAGTTTTGGGTCATGCCTGTTTTGTAAATCTTGGTCATACCATGTTTTAATATGTAAGATTATTTGTGGGGCTCAAAACAGAACTGAGGTAGCTGCATCTGTGTTTCTACTGTTTATGGGCTCGAGCCAAAGAAACCAACAGCATAACGTGCACATGAAGAGGGCAACTAGAGGCATTAGCAGTAGCAGCGGAGCACCGTCTTTATCTATTAAGTATAAAACCTAAACATTGCATTTTATAGCTGGCAGTGTATCACCGATCACACATCTGTGAAGTATATTTATTCTATTTAGCAAGAAAATAGCTAAGGGATGCTAAACTGGAAAACACACAATTTATATAACATGAAGCCATGTCCATAGCTGTACTAAATTAATGCTAGCACTGTTTGTAATGCTCAGCTGTGTGCACTAATGAAGCACATGTATGTGCTGCTACTCTGCTTAACCTCAAAATCTCACTAATTTGCATAATCTGATTAGGTTCAGATTGACTACATTTTGGAACAAGGCTAATTATCCTCACTTCTGGTTGTCCTAGTCTCTTTCAAACTGAGTTTTCTGCTTCTGAAAATTAATTTCTGCCTTTCAGAAAGTTTCCCTCTGGCCTCTGCTGGACTCCTAAAGCTTGTACCACCACTGAAACACCATGACCACAGTTCAGGGGATAGTGTTGCTTGTTATTGTACTTCTGCTAATACTAGTAATGTTATCTCACTCAGTTCAAGAGTTTTTAAAATGTGTCAAGAAAGGCTAACTAATTATGATGCTAATTATATGAATAATGATGACATTAGAGAGGTGATTAGGACAATCAGTGTTGCCAGGCCGGGGGCTGATGACAGGGCTGCAGCTGCAGAGCAAGATGACATCCTTGCATAGCTCAAAGCTTCCTCACCCAGCTGTATTTTCATATCAGCAGTGCAGCGGCTGTTAGCATATTAGGCTGTCCTTTTCTGCCAGTCCCTGCCATGGTTTACAAGTAAATGGAATGACTATAAATCACCGGTAAATCACACAGCAGAACTAAGATTATGTTGAGAATAATGACATAGCTATAAATCTTCCATGGTGCTGACTGGACTAGACAAAAACACAAGTTTATTCTGGGGTTCGTAATATAATTTCCAATTCAGATTAGCCTGACATTGATGGATTGTATCATCATTCTCTCAAAATGCAAACTGACTTTTTTTGTTGACAGGCTGACAATTTGACATTAGTTTATTGTGTGGGTGGGCTGCTTTATCAGTGGTTTGCGGGACTAAAAATCAACTCAAATAGATTGCTAGATTTGCAAGTTTTATTAAATCTGAGCAAAAAGTTTGGAGGGCAAACTTTGCTGGTTGTCATTTCGACATGTCTTCACGTAGAGTTACGCATGCCATCGCTCGGGCTGTAGTAGAGAAGCAGCTTACAGATATTGGTGAACTGCATGTCTAACAGCTTCCTTGCTTTCTTTTTCGGAGTGCAGAGGCACTTACTGGAGAACAGTGATGGCTGTTGGTCATTTGTATATGGATTTCACTGACACGTTTGAGAAGTTGCGGCTCTCAGGTATTCACTGCAGCATGAAAAGCAATAAATAGCAGAGCTATCTCACTGTTAAAGTCCACTTACCTCCTGAGGGCCCAGTGCTCTATATGTAAATGAGAGTGCCTTGTAACAAGCACGCAGTCGCACACACACACATTGAAATCCTACCTCTCTAATTCGCACTCAAGAACACACTTATAGTTACACACACACACACACACACATTCACCAAGTGACTCTGACGGTGTTCTGCCTTAGATGAAAACAAAATACTCATGAAGTTCTTTCCTCCAGCAGACTGGACGCGAGGTGACTGTGTCCTCCTCCACCATTCAAGTGCTTTGCAAACTCTGTTTTTTGCTCTTGTTTTTCTTTTCCTTTCCCCCACTTCACACTGACTCAGAAACAATTGAATTAGACATTGTGTTTGCCAAGCTGTTAATATCCTGAAAATCACCAGGTGGTTTGGATCTTTTTTGCTTCACTTCACATGGGCTTGTTCAAAGCGAGCCTTTAAGCTTTCCATCGCAATATTGGGACAAGAGATGAAAGCCAGAAGTTTTGTTTGTTCGACCCCACCCCTCTGAGGTTTACCGCTGACCTGGGAAAGTCTGAAGGTAATGGCAGTTAATCAAATGCATCAGTCAAACTGAAGAGGAAGGCAGCAATGACCCCGTCCAGCACTCATTGCCATGGCATCTTCGTGGCAGAAAGGGTCGAGCTGCAAGGAAAAACAAACTTCAAAAATGAGTGGGTATTTAATTAACCATGACAACATAGTTTGGCGTAACGAGCATTTCTCCCCCAACTAAAGTCTGCCATCCATTCTCTTGAGCTTCTCACAGTTGCTCAGGGCAACTCAACATATTTGCCAGCTAGCCACAAAAATGAGTGGGAACCTTGCCAAAGCTTTGTAAATATACATGAAGATGAAACAGCTCTGCCAACTTCCTTCTGGTACACTGGGAATGAAGCTTTAATGAAGTATATTTCATGCTAACTTTTTTTAATTGAGCCCACTCTGGCCTGAATGACACACAGCTGAACAGCTGCCCAACATGTGTTTGCTAATAATGACCTCTGAATAATGCTTTACTTCAAGACTTTTTATGATATCCAGTAAAAATAATGATCGTGAGTAATGAACTAGACTGGTGTAACACATTTAAAAGCATTGCTTGGGCAAACCCTGTTTATGGGACCAAAAACTGCAGGCATCCGTTTAACTCCTGTGTGTGCACGCATTTCTTTAATTATTATTATTGGGAATGGTACAGTAGCAATAATGGTAGCATTTTAATGTTACCATTAATGCTACCATGGTTTGGTTACAGCTCCTCAGTGGGATTGCTGTGGTAAGCACAAATGCCGTTCTCTTTTCTACCATCAGGACTCACAGACTGGGACCCTCATTAACCCTCATCAAGAGTTTCAAAGCAACTTGTGGATTCTCTTACTGTGTTGCATAAACTAGCCCTGTACTTTATATAATACAGGGCATTCAGTTGTATAAATCATAATACAGAAGCACATGTGCCAGTGATTTGTACATGAAGCATATTGCATACATACTGTAGGACACGGGACATTTAAGCCTGCGTGCAGTCAGATACAGCAAAACAATCACTAGCCTGCATGCAAGGGTTGTGCTGGGATATTTTAACAATTGCAGTTGTTTTGTTTTGAATGCTGTCTTGTCTGCATTTGCTGGCTGACTTAGTCACCTCCGCCTGGTTACCTGCTCATTTCTGCTGGGTGGGTGACACGAGAAGGCTAAGATCACAGCTAGCCTGCCACGCTTACCTGTATACTCACAATAATGAGCCATAGTGAGAACAAACAAACCAATATTTTATTGAGTTTTGATGATGCTTAATTACCATTTATGACTGTTATAACGTGATAGTAATTATAAAAGCAAAACAAAGTGTTATACAGTGTTTAACACATTGTTCTGGCCAGCGGTTGATCGCTCTGCAATGCGCCGGGCTGAGAATTTCACTGCTTCATTATCCCCACAACTAGTAGGCGGGCGCCGTTATTAGCACTGGCAAGCGTACTGTAAGTATAACAAAAGCTTTCCAACCACTGTGAATTAATATAAAATATTTGCTTGAGATGACAGTTTTAGTTGGGTTTAAATGCCTCCACCTAGACATTGTCCAGTCTCTGTGTTCAGGGACAGATTGTAGATCTGAACCGTGTCTGACTATGTAGCAGGAGAATGTGTACATTCATATTTCCATAGGTTTTCACAGTAGAAATGAGGCTAAGGTGTGGCCTTAAATACAACCCAATCCAAGGCACGAAGAATAATTAAAATATGTAACAGGAATAAGACTTGAGAGTATAAACAATGTTGCACGGTGGTGTGATGTTAGCAGCGTTGCCTCACAGCAAGAAGGTCCTGGGTTTGATTCTTCTGGGGTCTTTCTGTTTGTGGCCTTTGCATCTTATCAGGGTGGGTTCTCTCCAGGTGCTCCAGCGTCCTCCCACAGTCCAGAGACATGAAGGGGGTTAACTGGTGATTCTAAATAGGCTGTACGTAAGAATATAACCATGAAATGATTGTCTGTCTCTATGCTTTGGTCCTTGTCCAGAGTGCGCCCTGCCTCATCACCCTCCCCAACTGTGAACTGGATAAATGGAAGAAAATGGATGGATGAAAGCCAGGGGAACTATATTTTGTGATCGCATCTTAATATTACTGCCAGGTTTATGACAACTGATTGTAAAATGGTCTTTGAAGTCTACACACAAATAATATTTACATTCGTTTTGAATGTAGGCCTACACTCAGTGTTGAAATGTGTTACCGGGTAGCAAAGATACACAAAGGTTTATTAAAAGCTGACTTTCAGGTTGTTGTCACCATTCCCATCCCTAAAGCTTGTATTTATTATGCAGTGAAAACACACATATATTTGCAACTTTTGTTGAAAAGGTGAAGCACATGCTGCAGTATTTCAAGGGCATCCACTTGGCACTGACAATGCATGCTGTGTCTCACCTAGAAGGCAAAGTACCCGAACAGCAACATCTTTTTTTAATCAAGGACCAACAGCATGAATTCATTTCCAAAGCCCAATCCCGACAGTGTTAACTTAGACTCAACTTCTTCCAAATCACAGATCATTAAAATATCCTTAAATGTTTGTGGTGAAATTAAAAAAAAGAAACTGCCCTGAGAAGTAAAGTGAGTGACTGTGAATCACTCTTAGATGTTATTTCCCTTAGCTGAGTTATTCGTGTTAAAGTTGTTTTATTTATAAAAGCATCCAGTCGAAGCCTTTCTTGTTAGCTTAAATTCACTGCAGGCTTGAGACTGCAGCAAGCTATCTTCAGAGACAACACAGTTTCTTCACCTTTTTGTTGTGAAGAAAGGGTACAAAAATAGTTTCATACAAGCATAATATCCAATATGACAGGCTTTAGTGTGGGTGAGCAATTTTGGAGCGAACTACCCACCCCTGTCTGTGTATTTCTGTGCCGTAAAGCACTGCAAGCAATCGTAACCCGTGCCCAGCTCGATCATAAATGAAAGTGACTTTGAGAGCAAACAAACAAACAGAGCTTAAGTGAATCAGTTAGGCAGAAAGAGGCATGTGGCAGGCAGGCAGGTGATGGATGGTGGCGCTTAGGAGCCGTGACTTTTGGGTAAGTGACAATGACACACATAAAGGCCACCATTACCCATTTTAAGATGCGGTTAAAATCCTTATCGACCCGCCCGCCTCACTTGCCAATATGCCAGAGCATCACGCCAGCTGGAGCTAGATGGCAGACAGGGAGTGATTTGCATTGACGAGAACTACCCCCATCCCCTCTTTATAACACTTGCACACGCTCTTTATAGACAAGTTTCCTTATGTGAGCAGGGTTTTAAACCCAAAAGAGAAAAGCACCCATAGTAGCAAATTATTGATGGATTCCAAATGCTGCACTTTGCAATTCGTCACAAATGCACTTCAGAGTAAAAGTGTGCTGCAGAGTCAAATTAATACCTTGACACCAATTTGGTTGAGGACACTTTCTTCCACATTTCCTAATGCTGCCAAGTGACTCTCACATGTGCCGAATAATTGCATGAAATTACAGCTTCTTCCACACTTTTCAAATGCGCACATATGCCAAAACCACACCTCGCATGATGCACCGATAGGCCTACACCGAGCAGCAAATCACATTTTTCCTTTTCCATGTTAAAAAGCATCTGTTCATGTAGCTTGCGTCCATCAAACACTTGAAGATGTGATTCTTTCAATCAGACACACCTGCCCTGTATTTTTACACTTTGGAAAGTCTGCCTGTTTACCGCAATGTTGTGTCTCTTAGCGGTGATTGAGATATAAAAAAAAAATCCACTCTTTTTTTTTTTCCATTTTCAAAACAAAGCCAGAAATTTGGGATGAATCGGGGCTGTGCTTTCCTGCCTTCACCAGTGCTCTGAACACTATATTTCTGACCTAAGAATAAACTAGCATGCTGTTTACTCAATAAACAGCCCAATTTTTGTTTTTCACTCTTGAAATGGAACAGTTGGAGAAGCTCAGCACTCAAAATGTGACACAAACTGACTGTTGGTTGGCAAACTACAGATGTAGGAATATGTTGTTGGTGTAAAACTGTGTGTGTCAGATTTTTAGGGTTCTTTTTTTTGGGGGGGGGGTGTCTCTAGACCTTGTGAGGATTGGAATTGGATAACATCCATCATTCCATCCATTTTCTTCCACTTATCCAATTCAGGGTCATGGGGGCTGACGGGGGGCCTTGGATAACATTTAATTAAAATTATGCCCAGTATTGATCAGGTACTCTAAGCTTCAAAATAGACTAAAGGACCTCATACAAGCATTTTGTCTGGACAAAATGGAGCAAAGCCTGCAAACATGTGACATGCCTCACTCACCGTACACAATAAAACTAAACAAACCGTCCCAGTTTGAAGGTCTTTTTAAAATTTCGCTTCGCTCTCTTTGCTAATATTAGAGAAAATCAAGTGTTTATAATCAGAGTGCTGCTATCCTTAGAGTGTGGCTAGTACCATTTTGTCAATGTGAAAGTGGAATGAAAATGTTGCTCTCAGAAATAAGTCCTGTCATTATAGGACTGGAAAGACCTCGGCGAGATGTTTTATGATAGGCACCCTGATAAAATCATGGTGGTACGTAAGCTTACGCTTACCTAAATTACGTTTAAGTCCATCCTACAGTATATTCAAGACCAAGGTAATTGATAGGCCACTAAGTTCTGCCTGCTCATAGTTAGCACTGAAATTGTACCACCAGTCCAGTTCCTGAAGGCTTATATAGCATGCTCCGTTGCCATAGAGAAAATAAATTCATGATCTGTGAAAGCACTTCTGATCACTGCCATTGATTATCCGTCCATCAGCCTCCTCCCCCAGTAGGACATGCCTGAAATACTTCACCTAAGAGGTGTTCAGGAGGCATCCTAGTCAGACCCTCTCTGTGAATTGTCACCTCAAAATGGTTGAGGGGTTTGTGTATCCTACTGATCCCTGGAGCTCTGTTGTAGGGGACAATTTTCCCCTGGTAGGGTCTCCCAAATGAAATTGGTCCTTTGGGGCCAGACGAAAGGTGATTCAGAAAACCCCAGGACAGGGTTGCCAAGGTCCCACCTGGGAGCCAGCCCGGGGTAGAGGCTTGTGTGTGAGCACTAAAACAGCTATATGGGTCCCCAGTGGGCGCACCACTTGCAGGAGGGACTGTGGGGGTGTGCTGCATTGTGGGTTGGGTGGCAGTCAGGGGCAGAGGCCTTTGCTGTGATCCTTGGCTTAAAAAACTGGACCTCAAATAAGGTCAGTGTAAGACCAGACAGTATTTTTGTCTGATTTGGCTGCTACTATGTGGGATTAGGTGATTATAAACACTTGCTGTGATATGGCACATTACACACGGGTCACAGACTAATGTCAGTTTGCCATTGTTTTGGACTTGCTGGCCGTCATCAGGATAAGGGTGCCAAGAACCAACCTCTGCTGTAATCGTCAAGCCTAACGCATATTTCCAGGCTCTGCCTCTGTCTGGCTGGGCTGTTTTCATGCCACACAAAGTCTAGACATGACATTGCAGTCTGATAAGGAATAATTGCTGAAGATTACTACTAAAAGCCTAAGGCTTTTCTGAGCATGTCGCTCAGAGTTTTTCAGATTTTGTTTTTAATAGAGAAAAGGCTGATGATTCTGAATTGAACTGGTAGTATCACTGGGATTACTTCCCAATGAATTGAAATGCTTTTTATATTCAAAAAGTTACCTTACAGTTTTCTGTAATCATATTTATTCAGGCATCATATAAAACTGCTCATAACTTTAATACAATAAAATAAAGCATCTGCAGGGCCCATGATAACAATCAATAAGACATTTTTTTTAAAAAAAGGTAGTATTTTTTAAAAAATAAAAGAAACAGACTATATTATAGACAATTGAAACTGCTCAGTGTCCAAGCCTCAGCTTCAAGGATTCTTAATGAATCAAATGTGATTCACTTTGAATCAGCTGCTAAATGGCATTACCTCTATACCATCAGTTACCATTTTAGCCTGCCAGTGTTAAGGAGGTGCTTAGGTAAAACAGAAGAAAACATTTTAGTCATTGCATCTACTGCTTGATTATAATTTTTAATCAAGTCATTTTCTTTGTATACACATGTCAATTTATTGAATCTACTTAATTTAAATCCTATAGGTACATAACACCCCACCACCATCCCTTCCTGTTGAATACACTGTGACCACAAAGTCACCTCAAAGCACCCCTCAGTCCTGCCTGCTCATATAAATCATCTCTGGGTGGGAAACAGCGATTCCAAAGGCCCTCAGCGATGACTGAGGTGGGAGATGAAATGGATAAAAACTACAAATAGGGATTCTATTTCGCCCAAGTTAGAGCATGACACACACAGATACAGGGCACTCATAGAAAATCCATAAATGCAAATGGTGTTTCAGATGCACTGTGGTGGCTGCAGGACACAAGGAACTCCATATCAACAAGCTCATTGGTTCACGAGGGGCCGAGTGGGTGCTGCATTGATTTCTGGCAAATGCCTTAAAGTTGATTTACTTATTCTTGGGTGTTATTTATTTATTTATTTACTTGCACGCCTGTCATGTCTTTTTGCTGATGTTAATTTTCTCCTAACTTATTGTTCTGAACAATAAGTTAGGAGAAAGCCACATAACTGGAGACAAAAGTGTGGCATTATTATTGTCATACATAGGTGTTTCAATTTTCTATCAAAACCGGTGGGAGGAAAATATTACAACTCAAAATTAGATGACTCACCCACAACTGTCTCTTATGTGACAGCAAATAATTCATCACAAACAGGGAGTATTATTAGATAAATTCTCAATGTGTCTTGCTGTGGGTGTGAGGGATGAAGTGGCAGCACTGGATTCTAAACTTCAAATGTCAAGTACCCGTTAATTTTAAACTATAAATGACCTCTTTTGTCTCTTGAAGCTCAAGGTCGGCTCTCGCTTCATCCATTGCATGAACATCACTTGAGACCCTTTCCAACTCTCCAAAGCCTAAATGCCGGCAAACAGCCTCCCCGGCGCTTTGTAATATGATAGGCAGATACCATGAGCCTGCTATGAATAGTCTTCCTTTTTCTCCCAACAAGAACATGACACATAGACGACACACTGCTGGGAAAAAATCCATACATGCAAATACTGGTGTGCTTATTGCGGTAGCTACCGAGCGAGAGGATCTCCATATCAAAGCGCGATTAGCTAACCGGTTGATGCAGTTCAGCGGGTTTAACATTGATTTCTCGAAAAAAAATTATCATCTTGGATGTTCTTCTTCTTCTTGTATCTCGTTTCCTGATGCAGCAATGACCTGCAAATATTTCTGGACCCATACCATGTGTCAAGATACATAACCTAGCTTGACACTGCGAGTCAGGAAAACAGTCTGAAAAGAACCCTGAACAAGAGTGAATGGATACATAAAAGAAGTATAGTCATCCAGGTTCTTTCATCAGCGCTATCCTTGCCCTCTCCCCACTCATTTCAGTTCAATTTAAAGACATTTTTGTCACAGAGCCAGAGGTTACACTAAGCAATGAATTTCTTACCTTGTGGTCTCCTCACAATGCTGTCACATAAAAAGAGTATAGAAGCTATCTAAAGTTAGAGAGATAAAATTACAACTTCTGAAAAGACATGGAATATGCAGCTAGGTACAAAAAGTGTTTTGCCTTATATAAGTAACCTTAAATATGCATGTAAGCTGTGGTATTTAATGCATTTTTTATATACTGTAAGTATGAGGGTGTTTAGGAAGCAATGACTAAGCCTGTGAAAAGTATCCCCTTACTGTTTCCATAGGAGTTAGGAAAGTAAGTAGCTTCTAATTAAGTGCACTTTATTAATTCATCATCAGCAAGTGTGAGCACCTCTATAAAAGCAGACGTCTGGCCAGTTTGCTGGTTTGGAGCGTTGAGCTGAGTTTAACATAATGCCACAAGTCTTCCCAGGAGCGTGTCCGCAAATTCACCACAACGTCAGTCCATGCCTCACATAGCATGCTGTATGCTATGGCTTAGGTTTGCTAAGCTGCATCTGAACAATTCACAAGATTTCTGGAAGCCTTTGGACAGATGAAATTAAAGTGGAGATGCCATGTTTGGTAAAAACCAAACACACCACATCAGCACAAACACCTCATACCAACTGCCAAGCACGGTGGTGGAAGGTGATGATTTGGGCTTGTTTTGCAGCCACAGGACCTCCTGAACTCCTCTGTAAATTATTCTGTAGTCCAATGTGAGGCCATCTATGTGAGTGCAAAAGCTTGGCCCAGATGGGGCCATGCAGCGGAACAATGATCCCAAGCACAGCAGAAAATCTCTAAAAGAATGCTGAAAAAGAAACAAAATGTGTTGTAATGGTCCAATCAAAGTCCAGACCTCAATGAAATGCTGTGGTGGGACCTTAATGCCCACAATCCTCAATGAGCTGAAGCAGCACGGTAAAGAAGAGTGGGCCAGAATTCCTCCAAAATAATGTGAGACTGATGCAATCATACAGAAAATGATTACCACAGTTTTTTGCTGCTAAAGGGTACTACTGCAAGCTACTGAATCATGATGCATGCTTAGTTTTTCTCAGAACTGCACTGAGTCCTGTGAGGATTTTCTTTTTGATATGACTGTAAATGAGTGCCTCGAAAGCTTATAGTGAGACAGCAGGGCCAACAGATTTTGAGGTGGATGGTGTGGCACCAATCAAAACATTCACCAAGAAAATTTAATTGAATCCTGTTTTAGTCATGCTTCGCTCTATTATCTTTTTATTTCATTTGTCAGCTGGTGTTTGACAGTGTGCAGACAATCAACTCAAACGATCAGTTAGGAAAAGGTCACTTGTGGGGTTAACAAGTAAACTTGGTAACGACACTATTGCTGTTTTTAGAACGGTGGCTGGTGTGACTCCCTATGAAGACAGCTATTGTTATAAGTATGAAATGTGACATGGCAATGTAGCAGAGTGGGGAGACTCCACTAGCCACTGAGCGTAATCATCCTTTCAAAATGAGGAATCCATTACCTCCTTTCTCCTTTCTCACTTCCACACAGTAAAACAGTCACAGCTGTAAATGTTTGATCCTTGACCAATTATCCAAAGATAAGACAACAAAAACACTAAATCCACAGTTACCCACTGTTATGTAACACAGTGTTTTAACATATTCTGCATGATTTGAAATGGCACTTTTGGAATGTGCGCCTGGGCACTCGTTCATTTATTTTTCACTTGGTGGATGTAAACTGCAATCATGGATTATTTATTATTGCAGTCAGCATCTTTTCCACAAGCTTGGATGTCACTGATGCGGATGTAAGGCATGTTAATGCTGACGAAATGCTTTGGACTCCTTGTCACATTTAAATCGTGTTAGTCAAAGAGATGTCAAACAGAGATCAACCAGAAATGTGCCAAATTTAAATTTTTACATCTAACATGACATTCACGCACACCCATAAAAAATCAGATTGTGCATTTATTCCAGTCTTTGACATACAAGTAGACTTTACTTACAGATGTGATTATCAGTCAATTATGTGTCTGTTTTTAGAAGAATGACATCCACGCGATCGCTATTTCTACAACTTCAATGTTTAATAAGTTCTAATAAAAAAAGAAGATAAAATTAATAAATGCAGACGTAACATTAGCCCTTCCCCTGTTAGCATGTGATTCAGTCAGGAAGGACTGCAGCTTTCTAGCGTCTATGCAATGGAATTAGTTTAGAGAAACAATGGCTGCTGATTCAGCAGCTGGACCGGTGTTGTTGGAATTATATGACCTAATCCATTCATATTTAGGATATTCAGACTCAGATTCAGATTCAGAAAAACTTTATTCATCCCCGAAGGGCAATATTCGCACCTTGCATTAGGTAGCATAAAATCTACAGCAAAATTATTGAATTACATTCTCTCCTGACATCAGGGTGAACCTGATAAAAGATTAGCTTCACAACCAAGGACTTAAAAACACACACAGACATACACACATTTGATTTCTTGACTATTTTAGGACAGCATAGAATTTCTGCTCTTGTGCCTTGACTGTGAAGTGGAAATGTTTCATTTCAAGAGGAGTTAAAACACAGAATGATGACTGCCAGCACTCCTTCATAAAGAACAAGGGGAAAAAAGTCAGAATCAATACAAGAGAGCCTAAGATATATTGGGTTTCAGTTCCCAGAATGTAACTTTTTTTTTAAAAAAATGCATTTTATATTTACCATAATGCAACTTTTAAGGCCCATTTGTCAGCACTTCCTTATATATGTATGTGCATATATCATTCTTTAAAGCACGCAAGCTTTCTGGTAAAGTCTTCAAATCTAAGTCAAGACATAAAAGGAATATTTTTTAGAAATCTACCCTGGTAAAATAATGAAATAAACCTGTTTTCCTGTGACAGGTTGTGTATTTTCTTTTACAGGAAAACAGTTTGTTCCAAGTCATTGACCTCTTCTGTCATTTCGGTAGAAGAAGTGCGGCAGTTGCTATGAGATCTTCATTTAAACTAAGTAATTAGCTTAACGTTGAGCTTAGATGTCATATTTTAATCTCTAGAGATTTATAGGTAATAAATAGCAAATACTACAAGCTTTAGCTGGTAGCAGGTGGGACAAGGAGGTTGAGGGGACTAAGGGGGACTGGGTAAGATGAATCAAGGCATTGGACTGCATCCCTTGGGCTATCCGGTGGGTACTCTGACAGGGCTGCCCCTGGTTCATAATTTTCTAGGCATAGCCAAGTGGTGGAAGGCTCTGCCTTCTGCTTTTTGTGGATGATGCCGCCCTGTTGGCTTCATCAGGTGGTGGCCTCCAGCTCGCGCTGGAGCAGTTCACAGCTGAGTGTGGCGTAGCAGGTATGAGAATAAACACCTCTAATCCTGAGACCATGGTCCTCAGCCAGAAAAGGGTGGAGTGCCCCACTCCAGATCAGGGACAAGTTGTTGCCCCAAATGGAGGGGAGAGGGGAGCGGGAGATTGACAGAGGGACTGGGACTGCAGCTGCCGTCATGTGGACACTGACACCATTTCATCACATAAGAGAGAGCTGAGCATAAAATCAAAGCTGTCAATTTACTGGTAGATCTATGTGCAAACGCTCGCCTATGGTCACAAGCTTTGGGTAGTGACCGAAAGCACCAAATCACAGATCCAAAGCAATACCTTTGAAGGATGGTCAGCCTCTCCCTTAGTGATACCTTGGTGATAGAGTGAAGAGTGCAGTCATTCAAAAGCGACTCAGACACTCCTCCACATTGAAAGGAGCCAGTTGTAGTGGTTC
>VUQK01010331.1:34823-45241 GCA_015106715.1 Bujurquina vittata | reverse complement strand
ACACACACACACACACACACACACACACACACACACACACACACACACAAATAAACGTTAAAGTGAATTTCTGTCGTCTCCACGCTCTGTAACCTGCTTCAGTTTCCTCCACTGAAAAACTGTCTATATGCTCGTCTTTGACGTCCGCTCAGCCCGTTTGCATTTGCGGTTGCCAATGAGCCTCTGATAAAGTCATTCTCATATATTAATGAAATTATTCTTTGGCAGACCTCCTCTACATATTTTCAACATCCCAAAACCTGAGCAGCACGAAATCTCAATCCAAAATTTCCTGGTACACGACAAGCCAGTGCTATAGACAACATCCTCCTGATTTCTCCTGATCTAAGAGGATCAGTTTTAAGAATCTTTTTCACAATACCATCCCACACATCTCTCACTAAAATCAAGGGGAACTGGGGGAGGAATTAGGGAATGTTATCCTTGATGAAATGTGGAATGAGTCCCTGACTAGAGACAATAGAAGATAATGTACAAGGTCAGGTATCCTTCCGTTTAGGGTTTTTACTGCTCTTCTAGCATGGATGAGCCATCTGGCAGATGTCATAATCTTACAACAGCTCTTAGATGTGGGATTTGGTCTTGCCTATTACTGTACAGTTATCGATCAGCAACTGTCAAAACCCTTTCACAGGCAGACCACTAATAACAGCAGGATATTGTAGCATTCAGTACTCTACTGGCCCACAGAAGGATGCTGCTGCATTGGAAATCCCTCAGCCCACTGAATATAGCCATGGATGAGTGATCTGATGTTTCACCTTAGTCTCTACAAGGAACCCAATTATTTTGTCATCAAAATAACCTAATAAATGTGAAACTTGCCAGGATGCCACTCACATTCACAACTGTCATGGATGGAGAGGTTGTCGACAGAGCTTCAGATAGATTAATGTCCTTCTCGTGTGGGTCACTCCGGTGAGTATGCACCATTTCAGTCATGCCCACCTTTTGTTTGTCCGATCATTTTATCTAATGTCAGAGTTATTTAACATTATTATTTGCCTACACTTTCTGACTAGGAGTGTGAGGAAAGCAGACTTGTGTTTCTGTCTCGCTTGTTCAAAAAGTCATTTTGCTGCAGATTTATTGCATCTATTTTATAAGCATTTTGCTATTGTAAACAGCTGTGGTAGAATATTCGGGAAATTCAGCAAGTTAAGAAAATTTTTAATTGTGGCTAGATCTCCTGTGCTGATATGGGTTTATTGGAAAGCCTTATTTCATTGTTTAATTTATTCAGTAGATCATTAGCATTTGCAACAGATAAAACATAGAGCATAACCTCTTCCAAACCAAAAACCTTTTAGCTGATTCCAAGCCCAGGTGCACGAGTGGTGGTGATGATAACCTCAACAGCTTTCACGTCAGGCAGTCCATCCTCTTCAGACTAGCCACTTCAATCACTGGGCTTTCACTTTCAAGGAGCAGTGGGATGGTCTAGATCAGGGCTAACAGCCTCCTCCTTTGGAAAAAGAGAGCAGGCTTTAGAGCACAGACTCCTGGATGACTAAGCTGTGACGAAAATCAGCTCCCCACGTTGGGTGCCAACTGGAGGCTGCAGAAAGACCCTCTGCTGGTTGTTAAGTGCTCTCTCTGGAGAAGGAGTGAAGGTGGATCGCAACTCCAGGGTGCTGATGTGCCTGGAGCCCTGCCGGTTTTCAGTCCTGAATATGAGCCATGTGGGACCTGAATGCTAATCGGTATGCAGGTGATGCATGAGCAAAGAGTGTGTGTGTGTGTGTGTGTCGGGGGGATGAAGAGGGGAGAACATTGTTCAATCATACCCCAGCACGTGCATCAAGGCAGCGACAGGGAGCCTGAAAAGACTTTGAGGGGAAATCAAAGAATAAAGAAAATAGCAGAAAGTCTGCAAGAGTGAAGGCGGAGAGAGAGGCATGGCATGATAAAGACAGACTTTTCTATATTATAGTGTAAAGTGCAGATCTTTGAGAAGGTAGGACAAAAAATATCTTTAACACATTTGTACTGCCTGTCTTGACGTGTTGAACGTTCCAACAAATCAAGCAAATACTGTGTGATTACTGCGGCTGAGGATTTGTCACATGTTTGGTATGTGAAAGGCTTTACTAGAAACAATCATTTTCACCAAACTGTTTTGCCATAATGTAGTTTAAATTAAGTTAGCTCAATTTAGGGCTAGTTTAAGACTGGAGATAGATTTCATGTCTTTCTCCTGTAAAAAAAAAAAAATAAGAAAGAAATGCTTCACTACTTAAACACAAAAAGAAAATGTTGCAAATAATAGAAATTTAAGATGAATTTTGACCAACAAAGACGCACTGTGGTTCAAGAGAGAGCAGCCGTGATCTTTGAGGGCACGAGCTGCACATGTACCGAAAAACAAACCATGGCCCAGTGTGCAGTATGTTTGTGTTTTGTTATGCAGTAGGATGTTTTGTGTTCTTGTTCTTTGACATCCTGTCAAATATATGCTGTCATGTCTTAGTCTCTGGTTTCATGTCTTATGTGTGGTTTGTCGTCCCAGTGCTCCCTGTGTGTTTTGTCATGGTCTTTTTTTTGGTTCCTCTGTTTTAGGTTTGCGTACGCATTGTGTTTTGCCACTTCCTGTTTTATTTTGACAATCTAGATTCTTCTTCCCTTGTCTCGTTAGTGTAATTTTGTTCAGCTTTGCTCACCTCCTGTTGCCCGTTCCCTCATCATGCCTTTGTGTATTTAGTGCCTGTGTTTCACCCTGGTTCTGGTTGCGTCGTTGTCAGTATTCTGTGTGTTTCCCCAGTTAATTACTTGTTTTTTCTCCCGGGCCTTGGTTGAGATTTTGATCTTTTTGTTTTGCATTCGGGTCTTCAGCAAATAAAGCTGTTTTGAGTTTAAGTCTGTCTCCCGCCTTCCTGCGTTTGGGTCCACCCCTCGCCACACACAGCCCCCTGACCGTGACAGTTAAATCTTGTAATTACATTCAAACTGCAGCCCTTAAAGCTCAATTCCAATTTTTTGTGAAATCTGATTTGTTGTTGTTTTTTTATTATTATTAAAGCGTGGTCGTTCATTTCCAGATATATGCGACTTGTATGTGGTCTGTGTGTGAACCGCAAACAAACCTAAAGTGTCCCGCATGCGCAGTAAAGGACGCAATAACGTCACACGTAGCGTGCGTGCTCAATGTTTCCGGAGTTAAACATGGATCCGGATGCAGAACAGTGATGTTTGTCGAGTGTCAGTGATGAGGAGGTCAGGTGAATGCAACCTAGCCGTACAGACACAGGTCACATTTGAAAAGGTTTAGATATGTATCGGATTTAGGACCACATATCCAAGTGGCCTGGGTTGCATTTGTGAAAACTGGATCTGTGTTGTTCATTCTATCATGGACAGATCAGATGAAGGTCGCATAAAGGCAAAAAATCGGCTTTGGGTCACTTCAGGCTGCAGTGTGAACGTAGCCAAAAGGCTATCAGCTTTTCAGGTTGATTGGATTTTGGTTCACTTAGTAAAATTTGGCATTGGTGTTTATATCTTGTTGTACAACAGAACTAATTGAAAGATGTGAATTGAACAGTGAAGGTTACAGTGAAGCTCATTGCTCATGAGTGTTAGGAGTGAGTGTACTGCTTGATAACTGTGAATGTGACTATGAATTAAGTGACCTGTTTACAGGTCAGGTTTCTTCCTTCTGGCAAAACAGCAGATATGAGGACAAGTTCAGACAGGCAATAAGCTTCATTTGAAGACTCGTGATTCCCGGGTTTCCAGTTAACTGGATGGCGAGCCAGCTAATGACTTCCTGATTAGCTTGTCCAAACTGACTTCATCTCCATTTCACAGCCGATCCCTACATGACTTACTCAATTTCCATTGTGTAGTAGGCCAGATAATTACACAAATACAGATTGATCCCTACTGACCAATCTACCAAATGACACTGTTTTGTCTTAGTGCAGGGCTCAATGTAAATGGAGTCCATTAAAATTATGGTGCATTACACAGGTCCGTGTTTAAGACGCCTACCCTCATTGATATAAATAGCATGGGGAAAATAAAATAAATCTGTTTTGCGAGACTATCCTGCTTGAAATTTTGCAGTATTAACGTTTCATGTTTTAGGAAAACCTTGAAAACATGCAAACTCCACACAAAAGGATCTCACCTGGAATAAAATCAAGGACCCGCTCTGAAACAATTTCAAACTAAAACTGAACATTAAAACCCTTATGATGGCAGGATTATAACCCAAGTGTTACAGCACCTCTGCACAAGGGTGCTTTGAAACGTGATGGTAGGCCTGCCTGATCAGAGAATCTAATAGAAGTTGGCATGAGGCAGTCTAGCTACCTGCTACTAATTTTTGTTCATTTGCAGCAGTTTGGTTACGACCTGAAACTAACAACTTCTGAGCAGCAAAAACCTCAAAAGCTCAACCTCTAAACTTTTAAGCACAAGTAGAACAAAAAAGGTCAAACAACAGAGAGGTGAGTGTTGAAGCCTGAAATGTGTACGTGTTAATGTAACCTTAGACGGCATTCTAGTGTCAGCTAAGTGTACCTAATATGCCGTAAATTACATTAGCTATAGCCATTTATCCTGTCCTGTTGCCACTTATTGCTTTCCCCATGCTCTTGTTTGCCATTATTTATAGTTCTTGAACAAATCTGCAGTTAAATCAGGAGTTACTGAAAGCACTAAAATATAACTGCAGCGCTGATTTTCAGTGACGTGATGAAACGGCCCCGTTAATGAATGTACTAAAGAGAACGAGGAAAAGCAGTTTCTTCATATAACATCAAATTAAACATGCTGATGGTTTTTGGGCACTTGAGTAACAGCTGCTCGCTCTCGTTGCCGTGTATGGAAAGATAAAGTGCAGTAAGAATTCACTAATGTCCCTCTTTTACTTTGAAATACTACACAGGCTCTGTTGAAGCATTGGCTACCTGCTCTAAGTAGGTCATGTTAAATTGTGGTGACTTCCCCCTGGTTGTGCTATTTTGACTTTGTATACACACACACGTGCATGATGCAAAGCAACCACATGTCAACTTCAGCTGTTCCAGTCTGGAATGAAATAAAGGGATGGATCAAACGGAGGGACTGAGTGATGCACCTGGCCCATCAGACTATGCAGACACAGATGTGCCCCAAATACCTAATGCATACCATTCCAGCATCACATTATCCAGAAAAACTGTCCTTAGTTTGGGTTTCCACTTTTTTCCCCCTCTCCCTTTTTTCTGCCTACACCTCTTTCTCAAATGCTGACAACCCTAAAAACACAAACTCAACTGACACTCATATGGGCACATAATATGACCAACTGTCACGGCTATGCAGTCTCCAGTTCAAAAACCTATTGCAATTATCTGCCATCAGGAGCAGTGCAAGACCTTCAGGAAGTGAGCACTGTCTGAAAAGCACAACCATGCCTGTCTGAGTCTGGAGCCAACTGTGAGTCCACATTATATTAACCCCTTTGCAGGTGTCAAGATGGGCTTCCAGTGAGTGAAGGCTTTCCCTATCTGAAGGACTGATTTTTCAACTGTCTATGTCGAACAGAGCCTGTGGAGCAGCAGCTGCTTGACCCTGGAAACACATAAAGGCATAGGCAGAGATCACCTTGCAGGTGGTTTTGTACTTTTGTTCATTTTTGCAGTAAGATATCCCTGTGACAAAGAATGACTGTAAGTAGAGAGCAGAACGAATTCATCTAATAACTTCACGTGATGTTTTAGTCCATGATATGATACATGAACACTGTAAAGAGAAGACTTGAATGTTGTGTCGACATGACAAAAGAAAGAAGGAAAGGAAAGCCACGTGTATGGACTTCAAAAAGAGAATTCATGTGTACTTTTGCAGATTTTCTATTAATCCGGTGACGTCTCTGACAACATAAATGATGGAAACTTAATGTGAGCGTAACATTTTGGAGACCATCCATCCATCCATTTTCTTATCTATCTTATTGTTCCGGGGCCGGGTCACGACCGCCGCAGCCTAAGCAGAGAAGCCCAGACTTCCTTCTCTCCAGCCACCTCTGCCAGCTCATCTTGGGGGAACACCGAGGTGTTCCAGGCCAGTAGAGAGATCTAATCTCCGTACTCCCACAGCAGCCCCCACAGGATACCCCAAGGGACGTGGTCAAATGCTTTCTCCAAGTCCACAAAACAAATGTAGACTGGATGGACAAACTGAATATCCTCAAGATATTCAATCAAAAAAACATGAACACAAACATGAGCCTATTCATCTGGTTTATGTTACTGCAGGTAATTCTGATTTATTTCATTTTAGGCCCGCCATGTCTTTTGTCCTCCACGTGTCCAGTTTCTTCAAGTTATTTGGATCTTTTAAGGACGCACGGCTGAGATATACCAAGTTTTCCACTAAAAGCTCTTTGAAACTTTAAATGGTAAATGAAATATGCTGGGGCCACAGTGCACTTTTCCACATTTGTCATAAAGACAGTCACTAGCAAATCCTTACTGGCGTGTACATATGTAGGAACTGCATGACTAATGAATGAATAAACTTCAAAGTTCACTATTGTAATCAATAAACTATAATGTCTTTTACAAACACAGTCTCATGTGTGGGTTGTTTACTGTGGAGTGTGCAGACACCCACCTTCACTTCATGCACTGCAGATTCTTTGATTTTATTTAGTAGATATTATATATTAGGTACTTGCTAACTTTAAACACAGCTTTGAAGCTGCTGTAATGTTTTTTTTTTTCTTTGAGGGGGAGAGGGGGAGTCTGGGGGCAGCCAAAAAAGCTGCAACCACAACACTGACCTATTACCATGCTTGAATTTTAACACAGCAAGCTTAGGTGCTCACTTTCTCCATTAGCTGTTTAATGCTGGGCGGTGGGCTCCTGCTGTGGATGGAAGCGAGGGAGCTGTAGAGTCGGGATCCCAGGAAGACAAAACATAGCGCTGAAAGATGCTCAAAAGCTTTTTAGAGCATGGAAATGCTGCAGAGTTGAGTTGAGTGGGCGTGTTGTTGTCACATTAAACATAATCCACTGTCCCATTGGTAATTTAAGAATATGCATTAGTATATTTATAATATAAAACAACAAGGTTCCAAACAATTGCTGGCTGCCCTTTTTTTCATTTCATTAATAGCTTTAGCAGTGAGCTGAAGAGATGATGGGGTGTGTTGTGGTTTTCATGCTTGTCTGTCCCCCGCTGGGTTATCCAATGTGTGTTTTCCCGCAGCCTCACAATAAAGCTCTAAAGCCAGCGGTAATTCGGATGCTGACGATCAGCAACACTTTTATTTATCATCCTGCCATCCACCTGCAGCAGTACACATGCGGGACTTTCACCTGCAACCAATCCCAATGATTTGTCAGCCATGTGCAGCCGAGTGAGGTCTAATCTGCTGTATCTGACAGCTGACAACAATGACTAAGTGCCCAAACACTGGTTATCGACTGCTTCCCCAGGGCAGCTGCCACAGATGAACTGGAATAGGTAACAATGTTGTCCTCCAGGGTTAGCAGCTCAGGTCCATCCACCCATCCACAGCTGCCTTTGGTCACAAGGCCTTTGGTGAATCAAAACGGGGCTCGAACAAAATGGGTAACACATCAGTTGCCCACTTGATCTTTTCAAAATACATAATTACCATACCCGCATAATCCCTAAAGGTGAATTCCCCTGATTGCAAAAAAGGGCTTCAAAGAGATTCATTATTATATTCTTCAGCTATGAGTGGGGGGGTTCCTACATTTTGAATGAAAAACGTTTTTTTTTCTTTTACTTCTCTTTTATTTTACACCACGAGCACATTTGCCTTTAAAGATCTAAAGAAAAAAAAAAAAAGATTCAACTCTGGTGTTTCTCCTTTTGTCTGCTAGGTGGCAATGCAGCATGTGTGCGCACGTGTGTGTGTGTGTGTGTGTGTGTGTGTGCGCAGCCTTGAGAGCAAAGAGGACACTACTCTCCTTGGTCAGTACAAAGCAGATTAGGGGGATAATCCTGATTTAACAGGTGTTATTATCTTTTGTTTAGGAGTATCTGTTTCCTCTGACTTTCTGTGTCATGAGACTGATGCAGAGAGTTCATAAAATATTTGAACTGGAGCTTAAAGGGGGTGGGATCTGGCTGAAACTGTGGTCGGCCCACCTATGCTGACATTTTTTTTTTTATGGTGCCATATTTGTACAAATGATTTAATTACAGTAGTCCCATTCTCTCCGGTAATGAAACTCTTTGAGGATGGTGTGATTGCAGTGTAATTGAGAACAAATTGATTTTCCTCACCTTGCATTAGACTGTATTGATTGACCACAGTTTTGTTGTAGGTTTCAAGGAGATCAGAGTGGTCAGTAACCAGGGGTAATCTCACACCGTTGAGCCCCACATTAACAGAGAGTACTTGACTCCAGTACGCTCTTCAGACTTGAGCACTC
Organism: Bujurquina vittata; assembly: GCA_015106715.1. Taxonomy (NCBI): domain Eukaryota; kingdom Metazoa; phylum Chordata; class Actinopteri; order Cichliformes; family Cichlidae; genus Bujurquina; species Bujurquina vittata. Next base: position 36,821 of record VUQK01010331.1, on the reverse strand, counting down.
TGAGAGGCGCATGACATGAAAACACTCGCGTCATCAGGCGCCAGCTCATATTGGTGAAAAATGTTTCTTGGCATATACATCCTGGCGCATTTTGAAAGAGGCAAAAAAGACTGAAATGTTCCATCCTGGCCAGTTAAAATATCTACCTTTTTAATTTTAGAGAATGTGTGTTTCCAAAATAAGCGTGTCATTCACTTGCGTCATGTTTGCAAGGCTTTGCAACTTTGCTGCAAATGCAAAAAGAAAAAAAAAAAAGAGAGAGAAAATCCTCCATTACACGCAAATGTGCACCCCACATTTCCATGTCATTGCATCCAATCTTCTTGACAAGCAGTTCAAATATGACCGCCCACTTCACTACAGTGGGGAATAAATCAGGCCCCAGCTCCATCTGTCTTCAAACAGGGGGCTTCCTCCATCTTGATGCTGCCGTTCACGGTCAGTTATGGCTGCCGTTCACGGTCACTAACCCGCTCCTACTACATGCTGTAGCGTAGCCTGTGGAGGACTTTATCGACAAGTGTACTCATAAGTCAGGCTGCTGGTGTTTCACAGGCCGTCATCTGTTATCACTTCATCCATCTCCTCTATGGAGCACTGTGGGTGACCTGCAGATAAATTGCGTGTGGGGCCTTGTGACTGTCTCCAAGGACAAAATTAGATCGGTATGTACCTGTCAGCCTCATGAAATATGGAACTGCCAATTCTTACTTGCAGTGGGCTAAGCCAGGGGCTTACCTTATCCTCAAACCTTAAGGACAACTGCTGAACAGCATGCCATTCACTGAAAAGGCAGTTTTGTGCCTTTCAGACAGCACCTCCAATTCATGAATTAGCTGAGCAGGACTTTACATACCATAACAGCCTGTGCATAACAAATAGCTGTACATGCTTTTCAATTCAGTCTCAAGAGGAGACTACCTGGACTATTTGACTAGAGCAGGAGTCAACTGTGGACATAGAGAGGAGCTGCAGGTTTGCATAGCCTCCAGCAGACTCTGCTAGAGGCAAGTAGTGTTTGTTTCCTTTAACAAACACCATAGCGAGCCCTACACACTGATTCACTGCAGTATGATTTGGTGTGCTGGTGTGCATACCGCAATCAGCAAACCGTGTGGTTGATACACTCCTTTTGATGGCTGTCTCTTCATATGTCTCTCTTGCTCTGTCTCCCCTCTGAGCACTGCAGCGCTCAGGGATGAGGAGGCTAGCATTTGTGGTTGAAGCCAATACGTTTCTGCATCCATCTACATGTCAGGGAAGTCATTACCACTGCAACAGTGTGAAGCTGCCAGGCTCTGAGGGAAGACTTCCCACTTTTCTATCTATGTCCTTTCTAGGTCTCCACCAAATCCCAGCGGACTTGGTCGAGGCTCCTGGACTTGCAACTCTGCACAGCAGAGGCCACATATGGCTACACACTTGAAGACAGGATTTTAATGAGATGGTTTATTGTGCCCACGCATGGCTGCCATTAGCACGGAGCATAGAAAGTCTCTCATAAATAAAGGCTCCGGATCCATTCTCTGAGGACAGATAGCGAATCACTGGTTTCAACCTGTGACCCTGGAATTAAGGGAACAGAACACACAGCGGCAGATAAAATATAGAAAAATATATACTACAGTAATCCTGGGGGCCTCTACCAGAAACTGTTGAACCAAGAATACTTCAGTATTATACATTATTTTACAAAAAAAAAACCCCGACTGTATAAAATTATAGAAGAACTGTTTTTATTCAGGATCCAACAGACAATAATTTACAAGTAATGAAGCACTATTAATTTATTCTATTTTCCCCTGTTCCCTATGTATTTAACATACACATTAAAACAATTACAATCTAACACCGGCCGTACCATGTGACTGATTCAGGAAGTGATTCGCAGGTTAGGTGTGCAATTCCAAATATAATAGGCGGCAAAATGCAATGGACCCCCCCCCCCCCCCCCCCCCCCCCCACCTCCCGGGCGGTCCCGGTCCTTCCCACCAGTCC
>VUQK01010331.1:18243-34803 GCA_015106715.1 Bujurquina vittata | reverse complement strand
GCCCACCCCACACAAACACTGGGGAAGATGACGAGCTCCCCCCCCCCCCCCCCCCCCCCCCAGTTTGTGGTATTGGGGACTGTTGCACGTTGGTTTACAGTCTATTTGAACTGTTTCTTTTCTGGTGATGGAACCGACTAAGAACATTTTGAGCTGATCTCTCCTAATAAGGTGTGCACGTAGTAATAAATTATTACCACATCTTCATCTGTGCCCTGTGAAAGGGCATTTTCTAAAGCAGGCGAAATCATCTCAACCAAAAGAAACCACCTGAAGTCCAGCACTGCGGCAACGCTGTTACTTCTAAATAAAAATTAACAAATGAAATGTCTCTACTGAGCACAGTTCCACTCTCCCTCTTGACCCCACCATTGTCTCATAAACGCAAACACCATATCAGTTAGCTCAGGATTTATTTATAACATCACAAAACGCATTTATTCTCTTCAAAGCTTCACGCCCCAAAGCCTTGGCGTGATTATAATCAGTCTGCCTGTTTTACATTGACTGTCCACTTGATGGCCCAGTAGAGCAAATGAAGCGCCATGAAGCTTCGACCCATGGGTTCACTGTTTGGTTGGAATGCATGTAGCTTCATCTCACCATCGCTACTGAAACCTCTCCTTTCCATGTAAATGGATAAAAAAAACACTCCATTTTGGAAACAGGGGGCACTCTTACATGCGCACTCCTGCTATATCCACACTGCCAACTTGTGGCCTGGCAATAGGAACCGCAGCATTTTCAGTGTCTTCGTTTCTGTGTGAACGCGTTGCTTTTTGAAAATGAAAACGGCAAAACACCATTTCCACTGGAAACACTCTCGTGTAAACAGGGCCTAAGTATCTTGGGGTTTTGTAAGGGGACTGGGGGAGTGACTGATGGATTTATGTATTGAGTATTTGCAGTGATGGTGAAGAGATGAGGATAAAACTGTAGCATATAGCGTATATCTATGGCCTAAAGATGCCTCCTGGGCACCTCGTGAGTGAGGTGTTTCAGGCATGTTCTACTGGGACGGGGCCCCAGAGTAGACCAGGACATACTGGAGAAATTATATCTCTCAGCTGGCCTGGGAACACCTTGTTGTTCCCCCGGAAATACTTGAGGAGGTGTCTGGGGAGAGGGAAGTCTGGGGTTTTCTTCTGAGGCAGCTGCCTCTGCGATCCAGCCTCGGATGCATGAATAAATCAATTTCAAAGCCTGGAATGTCTGTGTCCACTCTAGTTGACTATAGCATCCCTGTTACTCTAATCAAATCAAATCAATTTTATTTATACAGCGCCAATTCACAACAAATAGTCGCCTCAAGGCGCTTGGTATTGCAGGTAGAGACACTACAATACTCACTGGATAACAATTAAGGTTGAATAAAACTCACCAAGGTTAAGTCCTATTTCAGAAGTATAGGTCTACGTTAGGTCCCTTACAAAACTTTAAGGTTCCAAAAATATGCATAATTTCAAAGTGTTAAATAAAATGTACAATATTTTTTATGCATTTAGCTAAACAGAAATAAAAAGCCTAAAAGAAAACATCTGTAACAGAAAATATTCAACATTTTACACACATTCATGATGTACATTAAAGCAGCCATAACCTGCTCTTAACAATCCTCCCAAAACGCAAAGCTCATTCCAACAGGCAGACAGTCAAGAGGGAACAGCTCTATCCAGACATGGTTTTGCCTAAAATGTGTCCCTGACCAGGAATGAAGTGGCAAATTGATGTTCTTGAATAACATCAAGCTGATAATGGAACTACCCACTCCTGAGACACTGCGGTTTGCAGCAGATGAAGGCAATGAGTTATTATTCTCATTGAGTTGATGCTAACAGTTAGAGAGGCTACATGATGTACGTAACAACGTGTGGCCCACAAGCACGGGAAAGCAGCTGAATTAAGACACTTCCACCAGGTTTGTGCTATAGAAACATTTTCCCCAGAAAATTACTCAAAAGTTACGTGTGTGAATAAGCACGTTGTCCTAATTTCCTAAAATAACCACTACTGTTGTGAAGGGATGTTTTTTTAAAACCTAAACTGCCAGAATATCACAGTGTAGTCTATAGTTCATGACGTTTTAGTGATTGTATCTAACCAGCAAGTGAAAGTGAACCTAAAAATGTGAAAACTGAACAAAACAAAGATCAAAAAAGAGGCCGAACTTTATAACTGTAACTCACATTTTTAAAGTTACAGTATATCAAATTTTTACTGCTATATGTCAGCAGATTACGGATTGCAGTCAGCTGAATTCTGTTTTCTTACCCCTCCCAATTCAAGTGTGTAATCCTAGGTTTGGTAGCTGCAGTTGGGACAAACGTCTTTTAGTCAGCTTAGAGAAATAAAACAAAAAACAAAACATTAAATTTAGACTGTATCACATGATGGGAATCATTGAGGATATCTTGAACTTTTCTGTCAGTAAGTGCTGCTGTTTTTGCTCCTATTTGCTACTGTTAGCCTTTGAAGTGAATGTAATATTGTTGGACTCTGATGCTTAGTGTTTAAATTTTCATATGATGTAGGAATGTAATTGAAATCTTTATCTGAGTGAAAGTGTAATTTTTAGGATACTTGAGCCTAGCATTAGCTATACATGTTTTTGTGTTTTACAGCTCTGACTTCAGTTCAGGAGATGAGAATTGAAATGAGGAGGAAGAGGATGACATTATTAGGATGCTGGTGGCGTTGTCTCTTCCCTTGGCACTTTCACTTTTTTGGTGAAGGGGAATTCTCAGATGATAAAACATAAGTTTGAAGGTGGAGGCATGAATTTAAATGTCCCTCCACAGCACACAGACTCCTATGACTTCTCTTCCACCTTTGACATTCCACAAATGTGGCCAGTCTCTAGGCAGTAGGAATGGAGATGTCATTCCTGGCCACTGTATTCAAATATGGTGGGGGAACATAATAAGTTCAATAAACTGCACCCACTCCTGAGTATCTTTAATGTATGCACCAGTTTGTTGGAAGATGTAATTTCTCAAAGTAGTCTTCAATGATTGGCATTGATTTGAATGAAAGATTTCTAATTAGGTTTTATAAATCCATGTCACTCCATCAGACCTTGTTTTCAGTCTAGTTCTGGTGTAATTTGGTGGCCTTTTCTCTCCGTTTCCCTTCCTTAAGAATGGCTTCTTCACAGCCACCCTTCTACCATCAGATGCATCTCACAGGGCCTTGCTGGATTTTTGTCTATTTCTTAAGGACTTGGCTTTTAGATGCTGGTCATCTGCTGTAGAAAGTTTGTTTTAGGTCTGCAACTTCTTTCATCCTGCACATGTCCAGTTTCCTCAACCTTTTTAAGGACACACTGCTGAGATACACCAAGCTTTCCACTAAAAGCTCTTTGGGAATGACCTCGGTTGTGCCAAAAAATACTTTTTTATGTCTGTCAATTTTTGTTATCTTTGGCATTTTTCATACATTCAACTAAAAAATGGGAACAAATGATGTTTTTGCAACAGTATGCTAGTAACAAGGTTCTTAAAGATACTAAAGATCACTGTTATGTCACTAAATAAAAAAAAAAAGAAAGGAAAAAAAATCCTCAGAAATGGTCTGGTACAGTAAAAGAAATAAACTGAAAATGAGTAAAAAAGCAGATAATGCAGACAATCTTTGAAAGATCTTCAGAAACATTGGGGAACTACTGCTCAAGATCACAAAAAAAACCTTTCACAAACTTTTCACATTATTTGCAGTTTTTTTCCAACATGACAGAGTGTAAATGTAATATGCTAATATTCTAATACCTATTTGTAAAGACTAGTCCATATATCCACACAAGGTTTAATGACAGATTTATGTTAAAAACTTGTCCAAAAGAACATTCTTAGCACACAGCACACAGTATTATAGCATCAGTACCAGAGGTGTGATGCTGTTGCTGCAGTCGAGGGGAATCTGTGAAAAGCCAGGGGATAGTTCTTCTGCTTCACTGAACATGCTACTGCCCTATGCTGTGTCTAAATGCACGCAAAAGGGAATTGCTCCAGCTGACACCTAAACTATAGTTTTAGAGCCATTAGAAGAGATTTGACTTTAGAAAACTTAGCATCCCTGGGGAATGCTAAGTGCTCCAGACACAGAGGTCACCGCAGACAATATGAATGAAATTAGCTGTAAAGCTCCAAACCACTTTACTGTGAGTCCCTCAGATGACCAGAAATGCAGAGTTTATGCAACTGCTGACGTTTGACCTTCTCACTTCATTGAACGTTAAACTTAAAGTTAAGTAATAATCCAGGTAATGGAGGCTTAATCAGCATGTTTAAGTTGGGTGCACTATTACAACCGCTAATTAACTAGCATAGATTCTGAAAGTGTTTAATGCAAAACAATCTGTTTTGTTTCATTATGCATTTTAGTCAGGCAACAGCTAATATGTTTTTTCCTTCACTTTTCCTCAGTTGTGTTTGTGTGTAGCGGTTAGCACCTCACATCAAGAAGATTCAAAGTTCTTGGTTGGTTGTTTTGCCTTTCTGTGTGGCATTTACACATCCAACCATTGAATCTTAGCATCTTACAGATTATTGTAGCTCACCAACTTTAAAAAGATCTTGCACTTGGAGTCACTGGTTGCTTGACTGACTGTAGGGAAGATTAATCAGGAGATTAACAAGCGGTCCCTTCCATCCAAGACTGAGTGAGGTTCTGAAATGTACATGTAGTGGTCTATGTTGGTTAACAAAGACATCTGCTTAAATGTGCCACGGTTCAATTCCATTAAATTGTATTTATATAGCGCCAAATCACAACACAGAGTCGCTTCAAGGCGCTTTGTATCGTGGGTTAAGACCCTGCAGTAATACAGAGAAAAGCAAATCACACATGCAAAGCATTCCCAAAGTGAAGCTTAACATCCTGGAGAGAGAACAACTGAGAACCTGAGGCTCAAGTTCTGTTTTAACAGGAGTGGGGTTCGAACCCACGAGGACGATTTTCCATTGGATCTTAAGTCCAATGCCTTAACCGCTCGGCCACCCTGGCGATCACAGTTCTAGAGATGGGCCATTCATTTTCTGAAGGGGCCACGTAAAAACCCGGGGCTGTTGTGGAGGACTCGACCAGTTAAGCTTAAAAAGAAATACTGAGCAGAATTGAGTTCAGCTTTTTGAACAGTTAATTCAATGAACTTTCATATGTATGAGACTGTTCCTGTTGCCACACAGCCACACTGTAGACAACAGGCTGCTGCAGCCCAGTGTTAGAAGTTAGATTATTTTTGAATGATTATGGTCGGAGATGACAGTTGATTCTTTCAGCAGTGTGATAGGGCCATAGGAGGTGATTACAAAAGTTTGTCTCCTTGTAAGCAGAAATTAGGAGTGGGTAAAGACTTTTGCACAACTTGTATTTACAGTACCTTTCCACATGCATGGCTGCAGATATCTGTGCTCTGACATGGTGGGATTGTTGGAGAACCAACTTAAGTTGATGCCTACAGTAAAAAAGGATGAAATTAACATCTGAGATGTCAAATGCATGTTATTAATACTTGAAATTGACACTTGTTGAGTAGGAGTAGGTCTTTTGGGAATGATGGAGGCTGAATTATTTTCCTTCTGCTAATCACTATGTCCTTTTGACAAACCTTAACAGATTGCCAGGATTTTTTAAAAATCTTAATCTACAATAAAATCAGGTGGCAGCTCATCACCTTCTATTTCTCTATGATCTGTCTGTTCACTGTGAACAACTTACTCTAGCACTTGAGCCGACTCCTTTGAGTGAGTGGAATGAATCAGGATCGCCTTTCACCCTTCACAACCTTCGCAACGAAAAGAATGAGGATGACAAGGATGTGTGTGTGTGTGTGTGTGTGTTCTAATCCTGAGTATCACACGAGTAGCTGACTGAGAAATAAGGTGCTGTTTCAAACACACACACACACACAAAAGCGTTGGCTATAGCTGTTAACAGCCAAATTCTTGAATGCGCTGTATAAATTAAGTGAACAAAGATGCGTTATTTAGCATTAATTGCTCTTTCGAAGTAATTTGTGATATAAAAGATGATGTCCTGTTCAAACTGTTGGACAGCATCTTGCAGCACATGGTCTCTGAATATTAATTTTGGAAGTCAATGCAAGCAGTGAGTATTTGTGTGAGAAGCAATCTTTGAAGTCATTCCAGAAACACAACAGGGAGCTGGAGCACATGGCTCCTCAAACAAAGGCAGGAGCACAGACTATAATATTCTTCTACTTTGTAGGCTCTCCACATCTGTAGTTATTTCTTTATCCTAGTTGGATGAACTTGAAACGAATCTTAAGTCAACACGAATTTAGCCGTTTATTCACCCTCCTGTGGGAAACGGGGGCAGAAAAGTGCTGGAGACCGGCATTAACATTGCAAATGTCTTTGTTCCAGTTGGCTTATGATCTGTATGCGCGAGTCGTGCTCTGCGCTCTCCTAAATAAACAAACGTGTAAATCTTAAGCTGCCGGTGAGATGTCATGAATATTTGATTCAATCACCTTTTAAAATGCACCTAGCTGTTACCTTTGACCTCGACTTTGTGTTGACAGGGAAAGGAGGCACTTATTTACTTTAGCTTGATATGCCGCTGGCTTATGATGTGACATGGCTGACTACACGCTGTGCCTCACAAATCTTCAGGGGGGGCCACAGGGTACAGAGCACTTACATAGCAAGGTCACATACAGATGCCTCTATCAGGGCTTTACTAAGACAAATGCTATCGCCGAGGCTCCTCATCATACAGATGACTCGAACAAAAACAAGACAACTGGTTTCCAAACTTTGCATGCATGCGGGATATTTTTCACACCAACTCTTTCGATATGCATCAGAATCCTGTGGCTGTAACCAAACGCGTGGCTGGAGGGTCGGGCACACCAGTACACAGATGATGAGTTCATCAGAATTCTGTCAGAGTTTTACTTTGATACAAACAAGCTTGGGGAAGACGGGGAACAGTCAATTAATTTGCCCTTAATAGAGTTACATTCTGTATTGAATAAATTCAGAGCATATGTATATTAAGGGAGTAAAAAGGAAGTATATATATTTGCATAGCAAATCACAGATGGCAAAATAGTTTTTTTTTTTAATTTTTCTTTTAGCTTAGGCCATGAAATCCAGCATGATGAACATTTGCTGAAGTTATTCAACCAGTGGGCAGTGCAGAGTGATTTAGTTCATGGCCCTGTGCTGCCTCCTCCCTCACACCCTCACTACCCAAATAGCAATAGAGCCAAGGTTCTGTGGACCCCTCTGTGATTGTGTTTTACATTACAGTGTCACGCATACAGGATTGTGTCGTTTAAAACACAAGAAGATATAGGTGTTTCTGCAAACATCCTCTTTGCTTCCAGTACAGAAGAAGTCAACACCACCCGAGCTTAACGACTGTTGACCAGTTGCCCTCACGTCACATTTAATGAAGGTGCTGGAGAGACTAGTCTCGGCCCATTTAATCATAGGTGAAAATATTTCTCTACCCTTTGCAGTTTGCATATAGACCACGTCTAGAAGTAGATAATGCAACATCTATATCCTGCAGAGAGTGTAGTAGCTTCACAGTGAGGATCATTTTTATTGATTTATCAAGTGCATTTGACACAATCCAGCCACTGCTACTGAGGGACAAGCTACAGGAAATGTCAGTAAACACAGTCACCTCTTATGGATTACTGACTAGCTGACAGACAGGCCTCAGTATGTAAACTCCACAAGCTCCACAAAGGGCTCCACAAGAATTCCTGTTTGCCTTGTGCCTCAGACTTTCAGTGTAACTCCAGGTCAGGGCAGCTTCAGAAATGGTCTAAGTACAGACTTCAGGAGCAAGAGGATGGCAACATGGCCTGTGTTTATCCTTGGACAGGATGACGTTGTGGAGGAGTTCAAGTACCTGGGAGTCTACAAAAGGCTGAAATTGAAGACCAGCACAGAAGCTGCACGCATGAAGCGGATGAGCAGGCTCTTTTTGCTAAGGAGGCTACGATCCTTAAATGTGTACAGCAAAATGATGCACACAGTTGTAGGAATTACAGTATTATTTGCTGTGGTCTGCTAGGGGAGCAACATGGGAGCTGATGACATCAACAGAGTGAATAAACTGATCAGGTAAGCTGGCTCTGTGATTGGCTGCAAACAGGACCCTCTTGAAGCTGTGCTGGAGAGGAGCTCAGTGAGCAAACTCTTATCCATAGTGGACAATCCTGACAAGCCTCTGCACCACCCACTGGACAGGTAGTGGATCGCCCACTCTAACAGACTGAGTCAGCCCCGCTGCCAAAAGGACCGATAGAAGAAATCTTTCATACCTTATGCAATAACTCTTTATAATCCCATAAATGTGCCAGAGAGGCATCTGGGCTTTCATTTAAACATATTGATTTTCCAATATTTTGTCATATTGTTATTTTCTTCTGTAATATGAATATATTTCCTAAATATAGTGGTGTCTCTTTCTCCTATAAACCCTTCGACAAACTCAGACTCTGGTCCTACCCACGTTTTAATATTCTGCAAACCTCATGTTTACAACTAATAACTACAAAATAAATATTTGTATGTTCTGCATCACTTTGTTTTCTCTGTTTACATATGGGCTTATTAATCAAGAACAAAGCATTTATATCTGTTTATAACTAACACACTAAGGAGTAATGGTTTATAAATAATTGAATTGAGTATTTTAATCCTTAGAATGTGGTTATTATGACATTTTAACAAACATGCCAGAATATTAGAAATTGAGCTTCAAATCTGAAGCCAAAACAGTGGGCTTGGAAGATTCTAAGTCCATAAATCCACAATGACTCAGTGATGTTGAGGTTATCTGCAAATGTTCCAAGTATTTGTCAGCGAGGTTCAGCCAATTTTAATCCAATAGAAATGAAGATTTCTACACATGCACAGGAAATGTAGCACTAGACAGCCTCTTCACTGAATGAGCCAAACCTTCTCCACTTTAATAACAGATATGACCCTAAGGTAGTATTATGAATCTCTGGTTGTGAACCCAAATGCACACTGGAGAGAAGGACAGAATGAACTAAAAACACACCTTTACTGAAGTGATGCAACAAAGTAGCAAAGTCTATGCAAAATTAAACGTAAGGCGGGGCAAGCTGACTCCAAAATTCTAAAAACCATCAAAGAGCGCATGAGCGACAACAACAGATGTCATGACAAAGCAAGTGCCTCGCTGAAATACACACAATAAGTCTTGAGGGGAAGTGGGCACAGGAGGATAATGAGATGCAGGTAAACACAATCAGGACAATTCATCCATCCCTCCTCCTGTTCACCTACAGGAACCTACACCAGCTGTCACAGGGTGAGAGGCCCCTGTACAGGTCGCCAGCCTGTCGCAGGGCTAACACAGAGACAGACAACCATCCACACCTATGGCCAATTTAGACTCACCAATTAACCTAACCCCAGTAACTGCGTGTCTTTGGACTGTGGGAGCAAACCGGAGTACCCGGAGAAAACACACACACGCGCACACACACACACACAGGCCCAGACCAAGGTGGATTCAAACCCAGAGGTTCTATCTGTGAGGCAACAGTGCTAACCACCACGCCACCGTGCTGCCATTAAGCAGGACAATCAATCAAGTAAAATAAGAAAACTAAATGGAAAGCACCCCCACTACCAAAGCAAAACAGAATGTGAGCAACAATAACTGAAAACTGCTGGAAACTCAGACACTAAGATAAACTTAACATAAAATACACAGAAGAAAAACACAGAGGGAAAAGCTAATAAATCCAAACCACTACCAGAAAACAGAAGTAAAGATTCAAAATACTGAGGAAATACAAGAAGATGGAACTGTAACGCATAAAAAACTAAAAGTGAAGCATATTTAATCATAATTCTAAACAGGGGGGTTCAAAGCCCAGGATCACTGCACCTAGTACTTTGTTGGAACCATATCTTTTAAAAAACGATTTACTATTATAATCTTTTACATTATTGTTCTATTCTTTAATTCTTTTTTTTTGTTTGGTTTCCTGGTATTAAAGGTGACTCTTACACTACAGCTTCTGACATTGTAAGTAGCAACCTGGGTTGAGTACTTCACAGCTCAGCAGTGAGGGCGGAGAGGAAGACATTCCAAACCTTTGTAACCTCCATTCACGGTCTCTGTGCAGATGGTGAGGAGGGGAAGAGAACGAACGCTGCTACCTTTCCATCATCGTCTCCCGTGTTTGCCGTTTCTTCCCATTGCTTATGCATGAAGCCTGAATATAAGGAATACTTTGGGGTTGTGTCAGTTTTTCTGCGGGAGTAGTTAGCGCTATTAAGGAACATGCTGAGTGGGAGCAATATAAGATTGAATAATTGATTGCTACTAAAAGACACAGACATGGCCATGCATTATTCAAATTTATGCTTATTTTCTACGGTAAATAAAACAGAATCAGAGAATCGAGATGCCTGTTTTGTTCAGCAAGTTTTTAAAAGAGGAGGCTGAAGCTCTTTCTGGTGTCCCTGTAGCGACATACTCAGTATCGAGAGCCTGCTGCTGAGAGCAAGACGGCTGACTGTACCACAAGCCTGTGCCGCTATCACATCCCTGCTAGTTTCTGGATTCATTCACAGAGGAGCATTTTCAAGCTTCAGCATTACTGGTCATCAGCATTTTTTGGTTTGTTGCAGCCAATAGCGACCACATAGTGACCGGAGCACATCCAGGTGTGCCGAGGTTGAGCTGCTACGGTTCATACATACTCAAGGTGAGGTTTGCTATGCAGTCACGTGGATGTTTTAAGCCTGGGTGGCTAATTGGATGCTGTGTCATTTAACTGCTAAACACCTCCTACTTCCACTTGGTGGCGATGGTGAATACTCACTAAACACTACTTTATAGCATGCATGGAGCCACCAATGAAAGGTTCATGCTCATGGGATGATGATTATCAACATGCTGCTCATTTCCTGTTGCCACTAGGTGGCATTATGAGTGTGACCTAACATTAGCACATAAATGTCTCAAGACTGAGATGGTCATCAAGCATATTCATCAATGTATGAAACATAATTCCTGTTCCTACTACAGTAGGTGGCAAAGTTTGGTGCAGTTTTTGAGTTGCACCAGTTCCGTGCTTCATGGTGAAACGTCGAAATCTGCCATGCCACCAGGGTTTCATCATTTAATGAAAACTGACAGTTTTCAAAAGTGCATAACACCATTTCCTCAGGGCTTTCCTGACCAAATTTGAGATGGGTCTGCTCATCCGCCTTGAAACTGTACCACAAAGTATAAACCACAACATTTCCAGTTCTCATTAGGTGGTGCTGCGACTAATATTAAATATTGCCATACTGTTGGACCCTCACATTTAAGAAGTTTGGGCCAAATTGGATAATATATGTGTGAATGACAGACAACTAAAATTCGCCTTGGTTTCCCGACCGTGCCCTGTAAAGGAAACTCAAAAGCTTTACAATTTAGATTCAACCAGGTCTGTAGTTTGTAGTTTAGAGTGACCAAACTTTATGAAGTTGATCTCCTTAAAACTCCTGGAGGAACCTGAAAACGTACAGTATAATGCCTGAAATGGTAAAATTCCTTTCAAAATGCTAGACTTCCTGTTGGGTTTGGGTTATGGAGCCAACAGACTTTTATGTACATTTTGGGACTGTGTGTCTGTAGTACTTTAAAGACATTAAGGAAACATCAAAGACACTCTAGAGCCTTAGGGCAATACCTATGTCTGAAACCATGCTGTGCAACAGACTGGTGACCTGTCCAGGGTGTATCCTGCCTCTCGCCCTATGGCAACTGGGGTAGGCTCCAGCCCACCCCCTCGATAAGCAGAAGGAAATGGATGAATGGATGTCTGAAACCTTTTTGAGCATGTTCAGGCCCTGAAAAGAGTGATTGATTAATTTGCTGAAATAATAGCAACAATGAACAGAGCAGATACACTTTTAGTGCAATTTCTAGGCATTCATTTTTTATGAAACCACGGATTAGATGGAGAGAAAACCAGGTATACTAAAACGCTCTATAAAATCCAGTTTGTTGTACTAGGCCACAAACATGATTTTAATACTATAAAATTGGGTATTTTAACATGAGAGTGCACAGTGAAGACTAGAGCCAGCCTCGTGTGGCCATCAGAGGAACTACTTCCTTTTAGAGTTGATGCTTAATGTTGCCTTAATGAAACCCCATCAAATGCATACATTAAATCTGGTTTTATGGAATGACTGAAACCTCCACTGATATCAAAGCATGTTAATTTTTTTCATTTCCTTTGTGCTTATTTTATCACTATACTTTTGTTATTCTGTCTTTGAGAAGGACACATGGCATTATTTGAAATTATTACGAACCACCTACAGTACATTTTTGTCATGAATTTAGAGGCCACCGATAAAATGTCACATCAAAGTACACAAGCAAATTTCAAAATAAATTGAGGTGTTGGATTTTTGAAGGAAGAGCAGGTCTCAGAGCAGCTCATGGCCTGTTTATGCTTGAACGGATGCATCTATTACTGCCTGACTTCCTCTGAACTTTCCAAGGATGGATTTTTTTTTTTTTTTTTAAAAAGTGCAGCAGCAGGTGAACAGCTAAATGTCCGCAATGTTGTCACATCTGTTTCAGCAAGAGTACGGCGCAGGACTGCAAATGCAGAGGGAAAAGAGAGGTCAGCAGTTTGACGTTTGTCTCTGTCTGGTTTTGTCCTCACATGTCATAACAATGTGATGGATGTCATTTGTTCTGCCAGCAAGAGCCTCAAGATGTTTTTTTTTTTTTTGCACGTCCCTGAAAAGTCAGATGAACAGCAGGAAAATAGTGCAATTCATATGAAATGTGAACTATGTAGCTTTAAAATCACCACCTCTTCCTCCATAGCATGTTACTCAGGCCGGAAACAACTGTCCACAAAAAGTTACAAAGCTCATCATATCTAATTATTTTAAGGTGACAGCATATTTTTCATGCACTCTTTCGCATGGCTGCTAGATTAATTTTAAACATAACTTCAGGGCAGCTTTTACAAACAAACTAAAGGATTTTTTTCATATAACAGTTCTGATTTCAAATATTGAGTTTAATTTAATGACTTTATTCTGTAATCAATAGCTGTATCATAAAACCTCCATATACCAGACTATCATGGGACAAACACCCTCTCTACATTTAAACTTTCTGCTTTTCTTTGCCTTTACATCCTTAACTTTTATGCTCGGTCTCCCATAGTTTATAGTGATGTCCTATTTGTTGTGTGGCTGCCCCTCAGCGAGACTGCTTCTGTCAGGCATCTCTGTGTCTTGATGGACTCCTTTCTCCACCATGTGGGATCATGTGCTCATTGGGGTTCTCTTTCTAATACTGTTGGAATCCCGCAGACCTCATGATTAATGTTGTGAACTGGCACTGTACAGTGGGGGTTGAGATTCTCTCTCCATTAAAATTAAGTACTGTAATGTATAAATTCTTGGCGATAGAGGAAAAGGATGTTTGCGTAGGACATCAAAAATAGTGGGAAAAGGTGGTTTCAGTAACTCTGACCGTGACACGGTTACCTGTGACAGACTGCTGATCTCCAACATGTCCGTATCTAGAACTCAGAGCTGACAGAAAGGCTACAGTGCCTTTGATAGCCACTTCTTACTACTATGCTGAGCAGAAAAGCATCTCAGAATGCACAACACATCCAACCTTGATGGCAGTGGACTGCAACCCTGACAAGGTTCCATTCCTGTCAGCCAAGAACAGGAATGTGAGGCTGCTGTGGGCACAAACTCAACAAAGCTGGGCCGCTACAGAATGCAAACACCGCCTGGTCCGGCGAATCTCTTATCATCGCTCATAATTTAACAAACAGCTTGAGGGCATAGCCCAAAGCAGATTTTTTGTCTGAACAGCTCAGGTCCACAGATTACTATTACTAATACTATTACTAGTACTGTTACTACTCCTTATCCTGTGTCACAAAGCACAGATGATCAAAATGAGAGGCATCAGCTGACTTTGGTCCACTTATGTTAACTAATTATGCTCCGCTAAATTAACCAGCCTGGTGAGAAACAAACAGTTTTGATTTTTACCATTTTTTTCTTGCATTTTTTTTTCATACTTTATGCATTATGGAGGGTGAATAGTGCTACTACAACGAGTACACTTTCATCTCCTCTAAAGCAATGTGGTGACGCTATCGGCCACAATCGGTCAAAACAGATGAGTGCCCCTCTGTGTTCTGCTGAATGTTTCTTCCTGTTAAAAGGGAGTTTTTACTTCCTACTGTTGCCACATGCTTGCTCAAATGGGGTCGTTTTGACTGCTGGCTTTGCTCTGTATTGTAGGGTCTTTACCTACAATGCAAAGAACCTTGAGGCGACTGTTTGCTGTGATTTGGTGCTATAAAATAACTAAAATAAGCAAATTTGACAAGAGATGATAAGAAACACTCTTGCACTCAATAGTCATGAATGCACACACATTTCTGATGTAAAATGAAGCTAATGCGAACATGTTTCAGTTCTTGCTGTGTAAAATAATCCACTCAAGGGGTGACACTTTGTGTGGTCCACAACATAAATATGGCTGATGGTCGCAGTTCATGATATTCTACACAAAATAAAGGGGTTATTTTTGACCCACCTGTGGAAGCTTGTGTAAGTAATCCAAAAACTACAGCTATAATTTAAATGGTATTAATAACATGTCTTTTAGAATAGAATGAACAGAATGCCTTTATTGTCATTATACAGGCTGAACAATGAGATTGTACATCAAGGAATAGCTGAAATATGAACTGACAATTTTTCACTACAAAGATATTGCAAGAAAATGACCTCAATAGAATTTTTGATGTTCACTCTTAGACCACATTTGCAGTGCACAGCTCAGCATTATTTTATAGCTGCTTTTCAGAGTCTGCTGCACTGAGGTAAGGTGCACTACATAATTTGCTCCAGGTAAGTGGAGCGGCTTCCCCAGCATCAGTAATCCTCCAGTCAATCCACTAGGGGGGATAGACTGGTAGAGAGAGGAAACAGAGGCAAAAAAAAAAGAGTCATTCTGTGGGATTAACATTCATTAGAATCCTCAGCTCTTCAGTAGGCTGCATACTAACAGCATTTTAAACAGATTCCTGCCAAAAGCCACAGTTCCCCTGGTTGTAATAGAGGGATCTATTTTCAATATTTTCCCCCAATTGCATAGGATTAGTCCCAGAGAACGATACCGCCGCATCTCTCCAATTATTGTTTCATTACACAGAGCTTCTGTGACCTCTGCTGATGAACCAGATTAATCAGCTCTACTCAGGTCACTGCTACCAGGTGGTGGTGCTTGTATTATTATAATGCTGACCTTCCTTAGCAGACAGTTGCTCTGTGAGCTAAAGCAGCCTCTCTTGGCATACAGTCCCTGCCTGGACAAGGCTTCTCTTTGAATGAATATTACGCCTGTTTAAAGGCTTTTAATCATCGTTTGAGCCTTAGATCCTAAAAATCTATCACATGCCCTTCAAGGTTCAAAGTTAATTACTTCCTAAAACAATCTGCTCTAGAGTCAGTCCTTTCTCACATTATTTATTCATAGAGAAATTGCACATGAGACATGAAAGTAGGAAAGCTGAACTGAGCTGAAAACAGTTGTGAAATGAGGAGGATTACTTGTTCCATCCATCCATCCATCCATCCATCCATCCATCCATCCATCCATCCATCTTCTTCCGCTTATCTGGGGTCGGGTCGCCGGGGGCAGTAGCCTAAGCAGAGCAACCCAGACGTCCATCTCCACAGCCACCTCCTCCAGCTTACACAGAGGAGTTCCCAGGCCAGCTGAGAGATCTAATCTCTCTAACGTGTCCCAGGTATGCCCCGGGGCCCCCTCCCAAAACACCTCATCCAAGAGGTGCCCAGGAGGCATCCTAGTCAGACGCTCGAACCACCTCAACCGGCTTCTTTAGATTAATACCTCTCTCTTGACCACATCCACATCCCTGCATTTGTGGCTCCAATCCGTCTGTCATTCTTCCGCTCCCGTCACTCATGAACAAGACTCCTCCACTTGGGCAGGCAACTTCTCCCAGACCTGGAGTGAGCACGCCACCCTTGTCCGGCTGTGCACCATGGCCTCAGACTGACAGAAGATGATTCTCATACCTGCCGCCTCACATTTGGCTGCAAACCGAGGAAGAGGAAGATAAGCTAATCCTAGCTAGCTGGGTTATGAAGGTGCATTGGCTATAAAGGTGGAATGGATAAACACGGACACCTACTAATTAGCACTCAGTAACAAGACATAGCATTTGTCACATAATTGCATTAAAAATGCCCCCAAAGGCAACAGCACAGTAACTTGAACTAGCTGAGGTGAAGACTGGCAACCAGTCAGTGGCTACAGCTGCATGAACATCTCAGTGGATGAACTATTTAAAACAAAAAAAAAAGCATCTCTGTAAAAGAGAAAATAGCTATAGAGACCTAAAAAACATTTTTTTTTTTTTTCCAGACTGTTACCCAGTTTATTTTTTCTTTTTGGTTTTGGGGTTTAAAAAAGGGGTGTTTTGGGACTGACCCCGGTCTGGGGCCAACC
>VUQK01010331.1:3074-17669 GCA_015106715.1 Bujurquina vittata | reverse complement strand
CAAGATAACTGGCAATAACAGAGAAATAATTACACCACAGTGAAGTTTATCTTTTTTTTTTTCTGGGATAGTACACCTGGACCAAGCCAATTCATGCCTCACCGAGCGGAAGCAGCACTCCATTCATGCTCCAGCCTCTGATGTGATGATAAGCTGTGAAGGCAGCTCTAAATACGACGGGTCATGTAGCCTCACTGCAGTCTGAATCCTTCTCCTCAAAGATGCAAGCTAAACACTTTGTGTCAAATTTATTACACTCTGGTTTTGTGTTTGTCTTTTAAATGTCCCCTGTGGAGGATCTGGTGTCCATCAAACAGCGAGACAGACGACTTCATGTACGGTCAGTTACTTTATGAGGAGAAAAGGTCAGTGACCTTCACACCTAGTGGGGAAAGCCTAGCCAGTAAAGACCATCAAAGTGGTAAAGTATGATCACTGCTGTGCATGTGTCTGAGTGTAGGAGCGGGTAGAGGGATGGTGGACAGGTCTGGGCTAAATTCTCATTGTCACAAAATCCATTCTGGACTGTCACTCAAAAGATCCATTTGGAGCGTGGCTCCTACTTTGGTGAGGCATAATGTCAACATTTGCCTTGCATTCTGTGTGAAGGTCATGAATCTTTAAACACCAGACTTCAAACATCAATCCACACGCTGGATACAAAAATAAATTTGGAATCTCTGCCTTTCATCTATTGTGCTGGAAGTGAAAAATAGATGTTTGAGTCACTGTTGCCACAGTCTGATTGAACAGAAGGTTGCTGGTTTTATTTAGAAAGCTCACATGAGGTATTTTTTTTTTACCCCTCCCCCATTCGATTATTTTGAAGCCATCCCCAATAAACCACCAGCCAACATCCTTTGCAAAGTGCATCTGTCATTAAAGGAAAACTTTAATTTTAGCAACAAAAGACTTGTCTGAACCAGTTTGCGTGTATCACATGCATAACACAAGTAAGCTAACTTAGTAGATAGAGGTTTGACATATGGCAGACAGCTGCATTTATCAAAGGGCTCTGTTCAGGGCTGATAACAAAGATGCACGTGCTTCTGAATTTCCATACAACTTCAATCATCAGGCTAGTTCTGCTATAGAACTAGTGAATCCCCCACCCCCTCTTTACCATATCTATTGATGAGTATGAAGGCAGTCTAAATATTGTTTCCGTTGCTGTTCCAAACTGTCAAGAAAAGTGTATATAGAAATACTAGTGTGCACAAACAAAATGGCAATGTTTTGCCCAGAGTGGGAGGACTAAGTCAGTAATGACATAAAACAGTGCCCAGTATGGCCTGAGCAATAAAGCCTCGCTGTGCCCACACACATCCCAATCCCAATCACTCTGTAACTGCCAGGGAGAGCCAGCATGACGACCGCGCGTCTCTATATTCATGTAAAAAATGTTGAGTGAGCTTTGAGAATGTGTTTTCTGTATTTTATAGATGCAACTTTTTAATCGTGCTGTATTCTAGCTGAATACATTTTCTGTTGGCACACAGTATCGAACTGAACTGAATCTTCTCTGTTCATGCAGTTACTATAATTATAGTATAATTATCATAATTATAATTATCTTAATTATAACAATTACATGTCAAATTTTATTTAAACTCATATTTTTAAAGCAAGGGATCGCAAGTCAGCCATCGCCAGGAGACAGTTTTTATATATTTTAACACCTGGACTAACACATAACTTTTAAAAGTCATGTAACTCTGCTAAAATAAAAGCCCATCATCTCATGTTTCACGACTAAAATGGGTTTATTCATTGTATAGTGAATATTGGAGTGTGTGGGATGGAAAGAAATGCACCACTTATGCAGTATGACCACTTTTATCTAAAACTGCAGATGGAGTTGTTTTGAACCCCCTTAAAAAAATAAATCTGTTTGCCTTGTAACGTGCATGGTTTGAACACATTTTGATATGAAGGCTGCTATAACATGAGCCAGAACTAGTGAGGTGTGACACAGAGATAAATATAACTAGTTAGATAAAAGATGAATGATTACTACAGGGTTGTGGGGAGTGTGACGTCTAGCCGGGGCGAGAATGGGCGAGTGCATGACTGGACGCCTGCAGAATCAGGCGGGTTGCTGGCTGTGCAGAGCAGAAGGAGAACCGTAGTTGAACTGAGTCGAGAGTCCAAAATGTGGAGTACTAATCCGAGAAATAAGGAGTGGAATCCAGAGCGGACTGATGCTGAAATTATGATTCAGCAGTAGTACAGCGTTGGCAGTCTGCAGAGAGCTTCTGCTGTCGATGGAGGCAGGGTGCAGAGCATGTGCTGCAACTATACTGTGGGCGACTGTTGCCTGTGCTGTTGGTCAGTCGGACAGCTGTGGATAAGAGCAAAGTTATATCATCTTAAAAACAATGAAACGTGTCCCATGCAGCCACACACACACACACACACTCAACCTGTAAGGTGTTTTTTTCTCTTAAAGGTTTGCAGCTTAATATGGGATTTTAAAGGGATCGACGTGGTCCTGCAGCTTTTGGCCACTGTGGGCGTGTCCCAATTCAGGGGCCACGGCTTTAGAAGGATGCAGTCTCTGAATTGAGACACACCCTTTGTCTAGTATCCAGTTCCCATAATCGATCATTGGGGTTTTTGTTTGTTTTTTAGGGAAGACTGGTGGATTTTTAGTAGCTTTCGCATTTAATTTAATTATTGTGTTTTATTGATCGATTTATTTTTTGTTTTGACAGTTTTGGTGCCCCTACCTACCAAGGTTTTCCTGCACTGTATGAAGATCAGCATCGTATAACTTGTTGCTCATTTTCAGGTTGTTGTTTTCTATTTAAAGAAAGGACTCTGTGGCTCTGGGGCTCTGTAGTTTTCCTGTGTCTAACATGGTTACAGTTGGAAGAGCTGACATTACGACAGTTTGCACTGAGGTTACTTGGTTTGCAATGTTTATATGATATTGAATCCACTAATGCAAGTGAGTTTCCCTGTAGCTTGCAAATGTAGTAACACTTGTTTTTTCCCCCTACATAGTTAATCATTAATGGGGTACAGTGAGCTGTGTAGAGTAAGCGGTTTCTCACTGTGCTTTTGGCAATTTAAGAATTTTAAATAGAAAAGGGCAAAACGGGCTAAATTTGGTTCCCATCTGTTAACAGTCTAAATCACAAGGTTGCCTGAGCTCAGCTGATTGTGACAACAGCAACACAAGGGAAAAAGGTCACTTAGAAATCCGCAAGGCTGCGTTAAAGTCACTTTTCATGTTTCATCCTTAGCTGAGCTTAAAGTCATGAAGACACAATGTCACAGCGTTGGTCTTCTGCAGCACGTTGGGCGGCTGAAAGTGCTGGCAGAGTCAGAGTTCGCTTTCCACTGGTGTCACGTTAAAAATGGATACCCTCTGAGAACAGATGCTCTTTTTGGAGAAGCACTACTGGGTTTTTTGTCATCAGGAAAAGCTGCAAACATTGTGATATTTTAAACAACACAAAGACACATTATGAGTCTTTGTGTACGCTTCCTAGCAGTGTTGCAACCTTAGGTCTCAGCTCAGTATGCTGAGTGACAGCCCTGCACAGCAAAGCAGGGCTTTGATTATCATGTTGCTTCCTATCCAAAACACTTCTCCAGCCCCGTTTGTGTGTGTCCTTGATACTCAAACCAGAAATGAAATGCCATCGCTCATGTCTAAGCGTTGTGATTACTCTGTCATTGTTGCTGTTTAGGCTTTAGTTTCAGAGCTGATGAAAATATTGTGCAATAATTTTACACACCATGGCTGCAGATTAGTTACTGTGCATTAATTTTCACGGTGGTTTATAAATGATAATTACTTGGCATATCAAGCTCAGAAAGGCATGCAAATTAGCAGAGTTCATTAGAGGCATTAGAAACACGTTGCCCAATTATGGCATTCTGCTTTAGCTATGCCAATGATACGGACAAAGAAACTGGATACACTACCCAGTTGCCTATTTTCAAATTAGTTACAATGAGATGAAATAGTTACGTACCTAAATGTTTTATCTTTATTTACTCTAATCTAAAATGAGATGTTATTTCAGAGTAACATCATTAGAGGGTTGGGCTGATGACCATTCCATGACCATGAATTGGAAACGCGGTTATGAGAATGGATGGATGGATGGATGAAATACTGCAGTGGATGATCTCTGGATGGCTCCATCTTCTTTATTCTTTTGGTTCAAACTGTAGTTTTACATATATGCCTATAAGTGCTGTAAGAAATCCCATCAACACATACAAAGTACAAAAAAATACTACAGTGATAAAGGTACTGTACTACAGTGGAACTCTGTTAGCAGTCTGACCCCGTTAGGCAAATTCCGTGTACAACCTCTAAAAATGGCAGCTGTACCGTAAGCAGTCCAGAGATGTAAGAGAAGTTGACTTTGAAGGGGAGATCGACCTCATTTAAAACCAGTTCAGTTTTTGATCTTTGTAGGTCGATTCCCTAAACGTGTTGATTGCATCTCAAAGTGCAACCAAAATGTTCTCTGGGGGCGAGCATTGCCTGCCCCACTGTGCCTAGCGTCTTCTTTGTTTCTCCTTTATTCCGGTCTTCAGCAGATGGCCTAAAGGATCGGAGCTCTTCATCTTTATGTCTATAATCTTTCTGCTGAAAGATGTAATGTGGTCCCACAAGTTCTGCTGCATTTCCCTGAGCGTGAGCACAGGAAACGCTCCCTTAGACCCCTGCATCACTAATAAATGCTGGTTAATGTGTGTCGGCTCCACTGAGAGGTGTACATGCCTCTCATGTCATAGGAGAAGTATGTCACTATGTGTGACAGTTTTTTCCCACATTTTTTTTTAATATGTCGTTAGTCCACAGAACTTTGTTCCAAGACTGTTGTTTTTTTGTTCCCCTTTATTTGTCATTTTTCTGAATCTTACCGGGGGGTTGCATCTTGCGGTGACTTCTGAACACAACAAAACCTGTTCTGCTGCTTCCTGGAGATCACTGTTGACTTGCTGTGCCACGATAAAAAAAAACGATGCAAATGATTTTCTGTTCATCTGCAAGAATTCTCCACAGTCTATCAACTTGTCATTTTCTAGTTTTCCTTTGAGCACCTGCTTTTTCAGAAAGTACCAGCTGTACTAGCAAACCGAGTACTTCTGATGTCTCTCATGAATGCTTTCTTTTGGAGCCTCAGTCATTTCTTCATCACATGTGCTGTCATTTCTTCACTCCTCATAATGACTGACAAATCCCACCTCGATTCAAATGGCAAGTCTCAGCTATCGGTTAGAATTTAGATTTTGATGGCGCACGTTAAATGGCTGTATCGCAAGGAAAATTCAGGATGCGAATAATCTTTATGCCTCTGCATTGGCAGAGAAAAAAATTGTCTTATATTTTGGAGTATTTTCAGTGACGATTGCTGATTTGCCACAAACACGAGCTTAAAAAAAATTAATAATGTCTGTTTTACCGCTGCTTCATATGCGGGGGTCATAGTTCACGCTGCCTCACTGTTACGCCGTCACAACTTGAATAGAACAAAGCGTTCATCAATGTTATTAGTAATACGGGTGTATATACTGTAACTGTGAGGTTTTAACACTGTTTTTTGTCTGCTAGAATAAAAGTCCAATTGTGCTAGAAAAAAAAAAAGTCATGATGTGCTGTCCTCGTGTCACTTTCAGCAGCTTTTCTCACGTGTAGTCTGTACAAAAGAGGAGGTTCACAAAAGGTCACGACCTGTCATTTGAGTCATGTTTTTGAAGTTATTATTTATTCCCTTTTGTTGCATTGTGAGGTTCTTCCCTGCTTTCTCTCTCTTTCCCTTGTGTGAGTGTGGGGTTTACCTACCTAACCTTTGGTTTCCTCACACACCCTGCCAGCTGTTTGGAATTCCGGTGGATGCACAGCTTCCCATCATCTCATCATTCACTAGCACATAAAAGGATTCACTCTGCTTCCTCTCACAGCCAGATTGTTACGGTCTGCCTGTTGTTTCCAACCTTCTGTTTGCCCTCTATTCCTCGGCCATTCCCTGGAACCTTACTCACCTTTCAAGACTCAAGTCTTTACAGCACCACTGTTGCTGTAAAGACTTTGCTCTTTTAAATGAAATTAAAAAAAAGAGTTAAACTTTGGACTAAGTCTTCAATCCACTTAAGCTGCTGTCTCTCCAGTTCTCGTAACTATGATGTTAACAGAGTTGAACTTTATGCTGATTATCAAATTTGATGAATGCACACTAACGAGGATGAGGGTGGTGCCAGATTCAAACCAACAATTTCAAGAAGGCTGGGGTTGTAACAAAAAACGTCTCAAAAAAAGAAAGAGTTAGAAGAACATAATTTTATCTTCTTCATAGCTGCGCTTCCAACTCACGCGTTACTTTGTAACGCGCTACTGTATTCATGTTACCTTTTTGAGTAACATGGTAATGTAACTCGTTACAGTCCTAAATTTAACAATGACTACAGTTACAATTATGCTGTTACTTGTGTTACGACGCTAGGAGGACAGAAAACTTTTGTGCACAGTTTGCCACAATCGGTGTGGGAGGAGGGACATAGTGGAGCGGTCTACGGCTTCTGAAGAGTGGAGACTTTACTTTTAATTTTACTCCACAACAGTAGCAAAAGTGCAAACTGCGTCCAGGACAGAAACAAGCACATTACATCGCTAACACAACTTAGGCTCATTGGCAGCATCTGCACAGAGAGCATGATAACGCAAAGCTAGCAAAGAAGCCAGAGTGCTGTTAAAGCAGAGCATGCTGACCCCAGGACAGCAGCGAGAGCCTGATCTTCAGCAGGTAACAAAGGCAGTGATGAGCAGTCAGGCTTTCAGCCTCCATTTCTACCTGTTCGTGTTTCTAAAGTAGAATCAGTGTGAAGTCTCTGAGTTAGTTTTCAATTTTCTGGTCATACATAAGACAAGCAATGAGCAATGTGTAATACATAACTTTTTTGAGTAATAACCCCAACGCTGTGTGTATGGTTGAATTGTAGGCTGGAAGGTTAGGTGCACTGTTGTAGGATTATGTTGCTTTAAGGCTGCATTCAAATTACTCACTGCAAGCAGTAAACAAAACTAGGGTGAGCCCAACGTTGCGCGTAAGAATCTACATTTCTTATTGATGCTTGTTAGACAAAGACAAAAACATTTCTAAAAATTACAGACTGGTTTCCGAGCTGCACACCAAGGTCCATGAGATCTTCAAGCAATGGTGATTCTAGTCTCCAGAAAGCTCATTGGTCAGTAGGCAGTGAATTTGTACATCTTGATATCTTCTGGAACACCCCTAATCTGGTGCAGCATAAGGCACCATAGAGACGCACCCTTGTAGGAAGTAAACCACCTTCGTAACCCTAAAACACAGGTTAAACCTACAGTTACCATGCTAAACCCCACTGCCTGAAAATCATCAACCAAGTGAAGTGCCATGCAGTTATTTGAGCAAACAATCGAAAGAACTGCTTCTTAAGGGCGTGCACTCCTGTGTGTTGAAGTTTTCCACGAAATTTTTGCAAGTATAGTTTTGATTGCATTTACATGATACACGAAAGGAGATGTCTGTCAAGTCTGAGTTGCCTGTTTTAACAATTGCTTGCATTGAAATCTAAAGATGAAAACTCGCAAAATGTCAAAGCTGTGTTAATTTACACCTTTAAGGTTTTAATTCTAACATCAGCTCAGCAGATATGTAGGCTTCAAGATGATCATGAAATGGCTTACTCAGGTTTGTTGAAGAAAAATAAAGAATTTATCTCCGCACATTTACCGTGAAATTTATTACTAATGGTAAAATGAGTGTAAAATCAAGTTGCGTAATTTATCTGCTGCAAAAGAAAAGATTTTTGAGCTCACTGAAACTGTGAAATCGTGATGTTAACTGGTAGTGGAAGGAAGTGAAGAGCGAGAACCACAGTCTGATCTCAAGATGTATCTGCTGCTGAATGAAAAGGATAATCCAGCAGAGAATGGGAACGCATATAGCATGGCCAAGGATAAAGGGTGTCTCAGCAAGAACCATGCAAGTTTAATTTAAAATGAGTTTTTACTTTTGCGTCTCCACATCCCGCCAATGATAGGGGGAGGAACCAGAGAGATTCTAATGAACATTAGATACGGTGGAGAAAGTAGCCTGCAGGGCTGAGGTACAGCAGGGAGAGGAAATGTGATGTTATAGTCTACGTAACATTATCTCTGCTGGAAAGACTCTGCTTTCCCCTGTTTTCTGATGTTTCACTCGTTTCAAATAAGGTAAGGGCATATACAAGTAATCCCTGTGAGCCAGATGCTCCTGTTTGCTCCCGAAATAGTTTTCTACTCTTGGGCCTTGATGACCTTAAAAAGGGGGGGGGGTTTCCATATATGGTCATCTCGGTCACACCTCTGGGTGTGAGCACAGAAGCTTCACCCACCTGCTGTTCAGGCCTTCTGCAGCCAATCCTTAAAAGGAGGGTAGCATAAAGGTTGACATTGTAAACATTATAAAAGTGGTCTACATATTCTCACTGTATGCTTGATCAATATCTTTCAGCATATTTCCATATACTGTTTTTTTCTGTGCACATAACTGACAGGTCTGAATGTGTCAGAGGCCACCTTCCAAAGCTGGTCGGCCAGTCATGCTATGCCAACTCTAGTTGCAAAATACAGAGTTCTCCCAACTACTTCCACACCATATACACTAAACTCCATCTAAATATATATCAGTTTCATCTAACTAAAGAATGTGCTGCCAGCATTCATTAAGTTTACAGTTGTATGCCTCCTGGGGAGCGCACAGACCACTACACAAACCCTTTATTGAAAGCCTGTTTTTCAGTGTGAGGTCGTGTAAACAGCAAATCGTATGTGGCATCAGTTTGTCTCTCATTGGCAGTTTGTCTCCTTCTATACCTCTAGGAGAAGACCTACTAAAAAACCTGTCATAGATAATGTGTTGAAAATAGAAGAAGAAGAAGAAAAAAACTGCTTGCCTCATGTGGGCCTTTGGCATGAAATTTTATAGTTTGGGTAAATACGTTTAAAATCCATAAGTGATTTCCACCTGCAGCTCTTCACAAGTTTTCCCAGTTCTACTGAAAAAAACTGCCAAAATCTGTCAGGATGTACTTGGCCTTCCACTGGATTGATCTAAATAAAGCAGCAGCATGTAGTCTCTTTTATTTATGCTGGATGGTTGCACAGAGAGCAACACTTCTTTTTCAGGAACACTGCTCAGTTTCACACCTGAAAGCTGCCCAATAAACCTGTTGACCACTGGGTGAGGTCTTCGCTCAAAGGCATCTCACCTCACTTCAGTGGTTAAGTGCTGATCTTTCACTAGCCACATTTATCACTATCTCTATCCAGCCAATTGCATGATCGAAGCAGAGCCCTTCCAGGCACCAGACAGTTTCTGCTCTTAAGCTGTATAATATAAAAGCTGGATTTCTAGTAACAGTACAGCAGATGTTTTGAATGACATTAGTCAACAGCCAAAGCTTATCACGACAGGTTCAATTTATACAACTCTTCTCAAAAAGTAAGTGGTGATTTTACAGCTAAAGACCCAGCCAGTGTTTACAGTACATACAGTCAGTTGTAATGTTGCATAATGACACTGAATTCCAGTGAACCGCGAGTTTGCGAAGCAATGCAAAGAACAGCAGCTCAATCTAATATAGGTAATTTAAGATGTACTTTATTTATTCCAGAAGTTCGAAGTAGCCACATTAAACACCACCTCTAACAACATATACAGTATAAAGAATGGTATAGTATGGCCCAAAAGGTAAAATTACACAAAAGAATGAACACAACTACATATAAAAATGAGATATAATACAACAAGGACAATATTTAGTAAAATCTAACAAATAAAAAGAGCTGCTTTCAGCTCTCGTTACCACAGTGGGTCATGACCTTTGTGTCAGCTGATGGAGGAATCCAAAGTACATTGATTCAAAATTAAAGCCAGAATTACTGAAGACAACCTGGTTGGAGGAAAGCAGTACAAACATGTTTTACAGCTAACAATAACCAGGCCACAGAAACAGCCCTCGACAAACAGTCCATTACCTCTACGTTTCTTCTCACTGCTCTGGTTAATGTCTCCACCTGCTGAAGTTGCCACGGTCACATTGTGGTCTGGAAAGTGTGAGTGTGGCATGAAACCATCTATGAAACATATCCTTCTACATTCCAAGTATCCACACTGGATTTCAATCACCAAGCTCGTCCACCTTATTAACCAAGAATCGTAAATTTCCCCCATGATGACCACTGAAACGAAAGAATTCTATTTCCCTCTCTTAGCTTTCCTTAGCTCCAACTCTGACACCCCATCATCCTCTATGTAGATCCTGTAGTGTTTTCTCAGGGCGGTGGTCCTGCCAGCATGATCAGTTGGTGGAGATTCCTGGGTTTGAAGATTTGGTGACAAATTCAGTGAGTTAAAAAACAAAACAAACCAAAAAAATCAAACAGGACCTGCTGAAACAGGCTGCCACTCAGCACAGTGCCAGAAAACCAGGACCCAGGACAAGGAGTTGCTGGGAAATAAGTCAGTGTGAGTTTTTTTACATTAATTCAGTCCAATGAGCTTTCTCTGTCGTGGCAAAGCCTGCAGTGTTTTTTCTTTCCTCCTCCCTTTGATGTTCTGTGGTCCTGTCGGTTTTGCTGTCTTCGCGTTGTTCGAGTCTATCTTTGGCCGTGGCTCTTCTGCTGCTGCGTGACCTCATTAACTCCTGCAGTATGCCATTTCCAGCTAGTTCATCCCAGTCTGGTAGTTAGACACTCAAGCCATTTCTCTGGTTTATTTTTCCCTGGTGTTATTGCTGCTACAGTATAACTGTATGATCCCTTGTGCCACAGATCTTAGTGTAAAAGCCAGTTGACTCTTGTACAAACACCCGCACTAAACTTGTTGCAAAAAGGCAGTTCACGAAATCTCTTCCCTCAAGATATTCATACACAGTGCGTAACAGTTGCTGACACTTTAATGACTCGGCAACTGTAAGCTCCAAAACCTTCTCTGGCATTAACATCAGCACAAAAACTGTGTGATGGGCGCTTCACGCGTGGTTTTCCACAGAAAACAGGTGGCCCAGTGCTTTTGTCCACATAGTGTATCTGAAAGGCTGGATAACCATTTAGAATGAGCAACTGAACCAATAAGTGTGGACCTTTCTTTCTCTGCCAACCGTAATCTCACAGACAAGTTTGCTTTTCTTCTATTTCATTTAGAACAATGGAATTTTCAATCACACTCCTAGTTTCTGTTTTCCATCCTGTCTCTGTCACAATAGTTGCTAGCGTCATCAACTCTGGCAAAGCTGTCATCGCTGAAGTAAAACAAACTGCTGCTGGTGCACAAGTGTAGGTAATGTTGCCACACGCAGCAGATTTCTAATCCAGGTACACTTACGTAGGCGATATCTACTTGGCATTGACACACTTGGCTTGATCAGTGTTATGTGAACACATTTGGCAAGGGCTTGTGATAGTGTGACAGCTGGATGGCCCTCCTTTAAAATATGGCCAACTGTGCGTTTTTTTTTTTCTCTCCCTTGAGCTTACCGCCATGCCCGCCGGTGCCAAGCAGTAGGATGCCACAGGTTTGGCGTGCCAGTGTTCAGTCCAGCCCCTGTACTACTTTACTTACGGGCCGTAGCGGCCAGTGAAGAAGCAAGGCTGTTCTTTCTGTCTGATGGTGTTAAGTCTTTGTAGCTTGCATCCTTTGTGAGGTTTGTAAATCTTCCGTGTCAGGAGAGAGACCTGGCTGGCACCCCTAAAACCAAAACCTTGGCAAAGCGTCACAGTAGCTACTGAATGATAGGTCAAATGTTCCATTGAAACTCCATAAAACTCCAGTTTTAAAACTAATACATTTAGCTTTAAGTAAGCTGATGGATGAAGAATTGACGTAGTTCAATATAAATGTATAACTTTGCCAAGTAAAAGCAGTGCACCTACTAATTATTATGTGTTATAATAGTTCATTCTTGACTTTTGTAACAGTCCGCAGGAAGGATGGAGGCATGCTTGAATTAATTTGAGATCAGCGTAAACAGGCTGGGAATTATTGTAAGACAAGTAGTGTCATTTTTATTTTCACTAGCTATTAAGATCACTCCTACAACCTGGGACTTTAAGCCTCCAGTTTTTTTGGATTTTGCATTCTGTTTGTAATTATCATCAAAATCATTATTAAACAGAAACTAAAGCAATCACTTTGCCACTTTAAATGAACATATTTTTTGAAGAACAGGATGAATACATTACTTGCTACTCCAAGACAGAAGGAAGAAAAAAAAAAAAAAAACCCACTCCTGCCCACAACATCAGTATCACACACTGAAGTTAAATAAAATGGCAGTTCAATCTGATTATGTGCCTGCAAGCACCTCAGACTGCATTTTCTCTCAGATTGCACTGCAGAGATGGAGAGCACAAAGCTTTTTGCTACTTTCTGCCGGCTTAAGACTTCAGTCTCCAGCTGCAGAACATTACAGCTTGATACTGATGAATGACTGAACTGGCTGCAGCAGGTATGTTTGTCAGATTTTCTACAAAAATAGAAATTAACTGAATAATTTCCCACAGACGCTAAATATGGGTGTAGCGTCCAGGCCTGAAAAGCGAAGAAAGGATGAAGTGCATTAAACCCGCAGCAGGAGCCACTTCTTTTATTGGCAAAAACTCTCCTGGTTGTAAGAAAGTCTGTGGGAAAATAACCCCTTGGCTCCCTCAGTCTACGAACTCAAACATTTTCCTGGTAGGTTTTTAGCCTTAATCACCAGTTTCAGTGATGCTGAATTAAATATGAAGATCAGTTTGTAAATCATGGCCCTTATCATAGTCAGAAACAAAAGATTATCCAGTAACTTGTCTGTCACAAGTTATTTAATGAAAAACATGAAAATTGCAATGGCAAAAACACTCGGATCCAGGCTTCATAACTGGACTACTCTAAATAATTGGTGATGTCTCTCTGGCTATGCCCATCTTTTCTTTACAGTACAAATTCACTTGCATTTACCTGCAATTCCACACAACAGCTTTATATTATAAGGGAAATTCTTCTTCACCTCCAGCAGAACCAGGCTCAAGGAGGGGCAGAAATCCATCACCAGCGGTTTGGGGATGAAGAGGATGAGAACACAGAGAGCAAGGACAAAGCACAAACTACGTGAGAGAGAAGTCAAACGTTAATGACATGCAGTAGTAGTATATAAGCAGTGAGAAGAGGGAGAGGAGAAGAAATAGTGTAGAGGGAAGGGAAGTCCTACAGTGACAAACCCTCCTTACTGGTTTCTTATAGTGTGACTGCTCTCTGACTGACTATTACAAATCAGCTGGCCTTTTTCAACATGATGGAGAAGCACACGCATCTGAAACATATCCTACAGCTGCTACAAACTGTTGCACTCTTCTATGGACACCAGAAACAGTCAGAAAGCTTAAGCTTAAGAGTGTCTGTCATGACATGGGATGGCGCACCGGAGAATCGGGACTCAACTTTCACGCGCTACAAATGAATCCCTCCCTCACGTCACTCTGTGACAGAACCGTCTCATTTAAGCTGAGTTATTGCTCTCATTTGAGAGTTCAGTCACTTCGCCCTGTTTATCTGCCCCACTACTGACCGCAGGTTAATGAATAATAATCAATAATAACACACTAATGATTATGCTTGGAGGGTTTAGCATGACAGCTACTCAGTCAAAGAGGATCGCTGTACCCAAGGGCAGCAGAGACAGGGTGGGAAAGGAACAACAGTATCCTCCTTTATCTTCAGGATCATCAAGGGTCCTCGAGCCAATTACTTTATTCTTGAGGCATTAAACAGAATTGATTTGTGCCCCCCTGTGTAGGTACAGCCTTGCAGTTTTATGTGAGCAGTGGTTTTGGGGATGACCATGAAAGCGTAGGAGCAACCTCTCTCTTTCAAGCTTCCTCTGATGAGCTGTGAAATGTCTTCAAGGTATCGGGGAAAAGTAGGTGCAGCTGAAACACACAAAACCATTTTCCGCCTTTCTGCGACTCCTTTGATAAAACATGTCAAAGCGAATGCACAGGAAGAGGGTGAAATATTGATAATGTGAGGACAAATAAATGTTTTTCTTCGAAAACTTTAGGCATGAAATCTGAACATTAGCCCTGGAAGAAACATGAATTCACACAAGACGATGCAGAAGGAATGAAGTTCCCACAGATTCCTGTATTCATGTATTCCTGTCAGCTGTTGCCCTAAATCTCCAGTCAATGAATGCCCGCTGTTTTAAGCCGGCACATTTCCAACAATGCACAGTGGGTATGCACTCACCTTGCAACCGGAGGGTCACAAGGTGTCCCCATCTGCGCACATCCTGTCACTTAACCCACATTGCTGGGTGGTGGTCAGAGGGGCGGTAGGCACGAATTGGCTGCCCCAGGGCAGATGTGGCTACATTAGTGGCTCACCACCACCAAGTGTGATTGAGGTGTGAATAACTAGTGCAGGCCATTGTAAAGCACTTTGAGCTCCTTGAAAAGCGCTTGATAAGTCTAAGTAGGTAGAAATTTGACATTTAAAAAAAAAAAAAAAAAAAAAAAAAAAAAAAAAAACATTAAATTCCCCCCACATGCAACAAAAAGAAGAACCC
>VUQK01010329.1:0-15094 GCA_015106715.1 Bujurquina vittata | reverse complement strand
AACAACTTTTATCAAGCTCCAAACTTTATTTTCTACCCGAGGATACTCCCCAGGGACGCACAGTCGCTCATGGAGAGGTAGGAATATTAATCGCCTGATGAATAATTATGCTTTTTTTTTTTTTTTCACTAGTTTTACTTTAGTCTGTTTGTCTATTGTGGTGTCAACTGCTGAATGTGCACTTGTCCAGCTGCGCTCAATAAGGCGCTATGGGGTTAATTGTGTTATAAAGGGGAAAATCCGCAACAATCCTGCGCCTGGGCTCTGTCATTTCATTTCTGGGTAAAGCGTGTCAAACGCAGACATATGGGTGGAAATTGCGAAACGGTAATGAATGCATGGGATCAAACTGGCTTAGATCGTTCGGTACGATAGTTATTAGATATTTTGTAATGCAGCCTGATGTTGAAAGGGGCAGAGCGAGTCATAAAGCGTGGCAGAGCAAAGCCAGCGCGGACACGTTTTAACTACTATCCACGCTTTGCATAATTTTCCATCCTTAACAATGTGATATTGTCAGCTCACATTTGAGGCAGCACTTAAAACGCCAGTGTGTTGAATTACGCTGTTCTTGGCACAGCAAGGCAATAGTTATGATTGGCTGTGGCCATATGTGGCGCTTGTGATCCGGTTACATCGCTGCACTGAATGGCATTACTCTGATTATTGAGTTTTTCTAAGCGGCTGTAAAACAAATGTGTTGTTTTTACTCTGATATGACCGCAGCACTTTAATTACTGCTATGTGTTTTTGATCACTTGCGGCTGCATTGAAATCACCCTCTGTGGCTCATATATTGTTTATAGGGAAGGACAAAGCCGTGTTTGTACTTGACTCTTCCGCTGATGGTTTACTTACATTCTTTCCTCTTGAGTAATAGAGTGCCTATCACATTTCCCTTTCATGAGAAAGGTGGCTATTTATGGGCAGTGCTTTAGACAAACTGTCATTCTTGTATCTGGTATCATCTCCTGAAATCCCCTCGCGTTGGTTTTTAACACACTGCAATTATTAAGTAATTACTTCGAGTGCATGCATTGTCGTTTTTAAGGCCGCGCTTGCGCAACGAAATGTCTGCTCCGCCCCTTTCCCAAAGACTTATTTGCATTGCAAAGTGCTTACATTCCACTCCAGTGGACATCATATCTGGAAAATATGATACTTAACTACCAGAAGGTGTGTCCTGCCAGTGAAAATGAAATCGCACATTTGTCATCTGCGAAGAAGTGCAGCGTAACAGAAACAAGAGAAGTCATTCTAGAAATAAAAACAGTCTGCGTGCATAAACAGTGCATTGCTGCACACAATCTTGTTTTGAAGTTGCTCTTATAATAGAAGAGGACAGACAGGGCTGATATGTTTAAGTGCCATGTAGGTGCCTACAGGCTTGACCTCAATTAAAGGGCTTGTCAAAGGCTTTACTCTCAGCAAATCGGAATACTTACTGTATATTACACAGTGGAAATTGCCCTGACAACTTCAAGTCAGTTTATGACCTTCACTGAGCCCATTCAGATTCTCGCTGACTTTGCCCCATAACACACAATCTGCTCTGCATGAGTCAGCTAGGAGTGCTTACAGAGGCAAGCCATAATCCAAAAAACAAACAGGAAGGGCAAACCAGTCTGACAATAAAGCTACGACTTTAAAAACTCGTCGACTGGTAAACTCTGCGTCTGAGTGATGCATGCGTGAAAAGGTAAACATTACAGAGGAGTTCATTTTTAGCCACACTGAAAAGTGGAATTTATAAACCTCGCATTAGTCATTTTTCTCCAGGACCGGCGGTGTGTAAAGACAGATTAATGACTGTGGAGCCACACTGAACTCTAAATCTGTAATTGACTGGCTGAAAATCAGGGGTTCAAATTAGCCCAGTGACTCATGCAGATATGAACTTGATAACTTGCAGTTCTCAGGAAGTGTGTTGTTTTCACAAGGTTTTGGTGTTAAATGAGCACAGGCAGCATCATGAGGCAAAGCCACAAGTTATAACATTTATTCTTAGATCATAAGAGATTTACTTTTGAATATTTTCACACAACGTAAAGCAGAAACAGATATGCCCTGTATATTGTAGATCACTATTATCTTAAGCCCGAAGCCAATATCCTCCAAATACCAAAAAGGCAGGACTTTTTTGAGACATGAGAACAGCAATATATTGAACTAGCTCCCCAGAATTGGATTACTGATTCACTTGTGTTCTCAGTGCGGTGGTATGATGTAATTTCCTGGTTATTTCTTAGGTATTTGTTTGCTCTCTGCCTCTCCTGTGCTGTATTTGTCATGTTTTGCTGTGCTGTGCAGTGACAAGAGGAACCAACCCATGACCTACTGTGCTTGTTTTTCTTCTGTCAAAGGGTTGGAGGTCAATTCCTTTTAAACACAGCCAGCTTTAAATCCACTCAACTTTGGCTGGAAATGAAAATAATGAGTCATTGAATAAGCGCAATTCTCAGCGCCCGTGTTTGCTGAATAGCTGATAAACAGATCCAGGGAAAAATTTATTAACCTATTTATGCTGAGTTAATTATTAAGTCCATATGTAGAGGAAGCTCTATTTTTCATTGGATCTCAGTATGACAAACAGTGTTTACCCCCACCAGTTGAGCTCAGCTTGCTCTTTAAACAGGCTTTGTGTAGGGTTGCTCACCCATTATGACAAACCCTCTATTGGGGCCTCTGTTCTATTTGTCTGCCTGCAAACTGCCACCGACGGAGCAGTCACATGTGTTTTAAAACTCACTGAGTGACACATTATTTCTTCCTACTCCAAATGGCCTGACTCGCTTGCTGGTACTGCTCAGTGCCTGTAATACTTTCTGTTTTTGGACTCCCTATTTCAGGAGAGAGCTGTTGTAGATAACAGCTCACCACACACAACACCCACTTATTGTATACTCTGCTTCAGGTGGTTAATTCCTTATGCTTATCTTATACTATACTGTATATCCCACATTAGTGCAAATACAGCAAGGTTCTCTTAATGGGAAGTCACAACCGCAGAGAATATTTCTGGATCATGTTATATTAATGTGCTATTATCATCACCTTTGATTTCATCTGACCTCTCTTCTCCTCTGTTCTGTCCCTCTAGCTGACAAGGCTTTGACTCACACACACACATAGGCATAGACACACACACATACATAGACACACTGACAGGCTGGGGACTGCAGCAGTAGGCCAGTATTGATTGCTGTGGAAAACACTTTGGCATGCATCCAGAGCCATTTCTTCAGTACATGGCAGTAGTCCATGCATGTGTTTCAGTGCTTGGAAAGCCAGCTTGTAGGGAAATTAGATTGTATTCATTTGCTGCTTCTTTGATTTTTCCTAAGGGAAAAACCCTGAATGGGTAATTCAAGCATCTGGGATGCTAGTTGAGTTAAGTGTAAGTGGCTTAGATATGCGACCAGCATTTTGATGGATAAGGTCGTTCTGCTGAATGACTCGAGTGTAAATGCGATATGGCACATTTTTACAGTGATCCTTTGAGTGCGTCCATACTGCTCCGTTGCCTTGGCCAGTGTGTGCATTATACCAAATCTCCCCATTCACACAACAATGGCAGGAATTTAGAGGTGGGGTGGGGGGGAATTGGGGGTGGGGTTGAAACGGTGTGATGTGTTTAGTGTGCATGTGTGGCGTGCATGCATATATGCCTCCTCCTGCCGCAGAACAAGTCATTAACTCTGAACACTGCCCTCCAGTGAATTCCTCACCATTGCTGAAATAGCATGTAAATTATTACCAGCTTTTTAGGATAGTGTAATTTAAAACCTTTAAAATGTAATACACTGGACTTCAAAGACTATAAAAGAAACCCCTCCAAACATTCTGATTCTGATTCTTTTCACCAAATGTCTTTGCAGGCTAAAGTAATGATATGTTACAGCGGAGCCTGTTTGTCAACACACAGGAGACTTTTGGTGCTCTTTAGTTCAGTTTTTTCCACTTTGTCATTGACTAACCACTTGAACAGGCAAACATTTGCCTTGATGCATGACTCCAGCGCCCCCAGCTATAGTGGATCGTTATTATAACCTTTGAGGAGAATGCAGCCACAGATGGGAAGCTCTTGCTTACATCCTCCAGCCAATATTTTTAATTCTTAACTGCGGTCTCTTAGACGGAGCATGTGGAATCAACATTCACTTAGTGTTTTTTTTGTTTGTTTGTTTGTCTTTTTGTTTGCGTGTGCATTTGCTAAAATACAAGGATACCAAGCTGCAGTGATTCAAGGGAGCTGACACAGCTTTTTTTTGTGGTGTCACCTTACATGATGGATGCCTCACCCACTTTCAGTAAGGCTTTGAAAACTCCTCTTATCTTGCTATTTCTCTCTACTTTCGTTATAACTGCAAAAGAATGCTAAGTTCATAAATCACCCTGGCCCATGTAAGAGAAGCTGCTTAATGGAATCAGTGAATAAAAGATGAGTTCAGCACCCTGCCAATATTAGAGCAACATTTATGCATATGAATAAACTGCATCAATTAAGTGCTAGAACATAATGTACAGTCACCTTTTAAACGCAATGCCTTGAACTCTTTGTAGTCTTTAGGCCGTCTCAAAAAACATACTCTAATTCAATTGTTCCAGGCTTACTCCCCTGAGTTCCTCTTTAATTCCCAGATAAGTTTGTTTTGGGACACTGAAGCCAAGGTCAGTCATGGGGAGGGAAGATAGATAATGAACTCATATTGTGTTTCCTACCCTCTCTCTCTTTCTCTCTCCATCTTTCTCTCAATTTTCTTCCTCCTCTCTCTTTCTCCTCCTCTGTCTCCTCATTGTCCATGTCACCATGTCCATTACTCAATTACTAATCTCCTTTGGCCTTAGGAATTCCAGCGCTGACCTCTCCAAGGCAGCAGGCTGAAACCTTCCCAGCATGACAGGAGCACTGTGTGTGTGTGTGTGTGTGTGCCCATAGTTTAGTAAGATACCCACCAACTGGGAGCATGCACCCCTTGACTCCCAAGCTGAAAGTCCTGTCTGAGCGATGAGACGCTCTGCCGCAGAACGCTGACAGTCAGGAATGTCTGCCTTAATGCTCGCGCACAGTGGCATGGATTTCTCACAGGGAATTGTTTGGAGTGATATGGAATATTTCAGGGTACATTGTTTGTAATTGGATCACCAAATATAGGATTGGGAATGTCCCTTATGTGCTGTTTTGCCACCAGTACACTATTGCATCCATATAAATTGAATGATATGGATTTTAGCGAGTTTAATTTCAATGAGATTGCTGGAGTCATGGGTTTCTGGAACAGAGTTATCTACAGTTTCGCAGCAGCAGGCTGTTTTTTTTTTCTACTTTCAGTCCATTATGTGCAGTCATAGCAATAAATTCACTCAGTAATGTTTTTGGAGATATCATGCTGCTGCAGTAATAACATAAATTATTGATAGAAGTATGGAGCCACGCTGTAACACTGAGCTGTTAATGTGTTATCTTGCATTTTAACTCAACCATAAAAGGAGCAGTTTGTGTTTATATGGGCTTATTGATGTACCCGAGGTAAAAATTATGCTAACACATGAAGATATTTAGCGTTGTGTATAAATGCTTTTAATGCATCTGTGTTGGAAGTGTCAATGAAATGACACCGGGCTGTTTGGTGTGTTGCTGATGTGGAGTGTCACGTCGTGGCTGCTGGCTTGTAGTCCTCTGACCTATATTATCAAGTGGCCTGCTGGCTGTGTCTGCCGCTTTGCTGAACTATCAACTGCCTAACTCGAAATGACAGCACAGTGTGGATGGGCGGCATTTACAGAGGAGCAGGGCCCCAAGACGCCCCAAATCAGAGGAGTGAGAAGAAGACCCCTGCAATGCTGCTAGAGTGATTAATCTTAGTCAAATTAGTCAATTAATAGGTCTGACAGAATATTAGGCAACAACAGTTTGGGAAATAGGTAAGCAATTATTATAGTCACCATTTTCCCTATTATTATGCATTAGTTTCTTAATCAATTTAACTGACTGATAATGGAACATTTCTGGTCTTATTTGAATAGTGATGGTTACTGGGCAGCCTTCAGTCACATGCAGGTGAACAGTCCATGTGAAAGATAGAATGGGGGTTGCCCAATGGGTTCTTATATTACCATATCAGTGCCTTTTAAACTTCTCATTTAGCCCATGAGTCCAAAGATATTCAGTTTTCTGTTACTGTGGTAAAAGAAGGCCAGAAAATGCTCAGATTTGAGAGGTCATAACTTCTAGGTTTTTAGTATCTATTTAAAAATATCAACAAATTTCAGTTTAATTTGCTGTCTGTTTGGATCTCAAAAATTCAGTGGGTTCTTCTTCTCAGATTTGCTGATCGCACTCTGGCTCCAGACTAAAAGATATAAAGGAAATAGCCATTTGTTGTAGCTGCAGTTGAGTGTTTTTCTCAGTGTAAGGGCAAAAGAGGTTGGTGCAATGCTGCTGTTGTGATCATTTCTCAACAACTGACTGAGCTGGCTGGTTTTCAGAAGCCTTTTACGGAAACACAGCACATTACTAAACTCTTTACCTAAACATTTCTCAACCAAATATCATGAGTTATGCAACCCCACAAGCCAATATTCATCTTCCTGCTGCAGCTCACAGACTCTGGCCATTGTAAAGTTGGCTGCTAAAGTAAAGAAAGGAAAGAAAAGGCATTATATGGCAAAGTAATGGATGTAGCCCGTTTTCAGAGCTGCAGCACTGTTCATAGACTGATTATATTCTGGACTGTGTTGACAGCTTCTGAACTGCGCTCACCTGTTGTGTTTTGCTCTCAAGCCGAACAAGTCCCCAAACAGGATCTGTTGACAGTCACACAAGGTACTGTGTCATTCACCTGATTAATATAAAGAGAATGGCTGTGTGTTTTTAAGGTTTGATATAGCTGCGTGTATGCTCCGGTGTGCTATTGAGGGACTTGAATTATTGCTGTTTGACTGTTTGAACATTCAGTGCATTATTTTAGCTGTAAATGGGCCCAACTGCAATGTGTTATGGTATTGTTTCTCCATATGCTGTCAACAGATTGCATCAAAGTAAAGTAGGTAATTCTGTAGAAATACAGTACAATGTGGTTTTTGGCTGCAGGCTGAAAGCTATTTACTGTTGCTCTACATTATTCAAATGGCCGGCTTTTCTGAAGGCAGAAACAGCAGTCAGTTTTTCATTGCACGGAAAGCCGGTTACAACCACCCGCCACCACTTGACAGCTGAAGACAGCTCATTATAAGAAGACCGAAAACCCATGTTTGATGTTTCTACTTAGTGAGGGAGGCACAGCTATATCAAGCTATCCCTCGCAGGCTTTTCCTTTATAAGGAAATACTGTCTCCAACTGGTTGGGATTTGATATGCCTTTAGTTGCAGATGATGTGAGAACTGAATATGGGTAATTGTATAGACAGAGCACTCAGAGAGAATCTGAAACACAGAAGAGCCATATGTATGTTTTGAGAATTTGGTGACAAAATCAAAACAAATGCAGCATTAAACGGCTAAAAACATAAGCTTATCGTAACATTTTAAGATTCACAAAGAGAGGATTTGTTCTAAAGTGTAGCTTTATTTTGTCCACACCCTCTGCTAACACACACTGATATGACATAAATGACTGTTATTTTAATGTCGACAGCTCTTTGAGGGGAAATAAGTGCAGGCAGACAGATGCCTGGTAAATTTGAGATAACCAAGGTAAACATCAGAGACCTACTCAGTGTGTCTGCGTTTCTGCCCATACACATCTGTCCTCCAGATTTCTCTGTTTCTGTAATAGCCATCTTACAGCACGGCACTCCATTCTGTTGGTAACAAGCACTTCAGCCATTAGCCCTTCAAATGGAAACACATTTAAGCATGTCTGCTTCCTTCCCTCTCCTCTGGACTTTTAGTTCTTTTGAGCATGAGAGTTATTAAAAGGAGCCGAATCCACCGTAGGAAAAAAAAATAGGTTGAAGCACACACAGATGGGAGAGCAAATCTTATTAAGCAAGCCAACTGAGCAGACTGAAGTATGTACACAAAACATTGCCTCTGTGTCAACCGTGCACATCACTGCTATAAATTTAAATTTTATAGTTTCCTGACAGTACCACATTAGTTTTACTGTGCATTGGAGAGAACAGCTTTTTCCTCTTCACTCATTCCTTGTATAACAAATTACATTTCAACTACTCTTCACTTTGAAGGTGTAATCATAGCCGCTGAGTGTGACTTGTCATTTTAGAGCATAAAATCTCAACGTTCACGCTAATCAAAGAGTCAAAAACACCTATGTCCTCGATGACATTGATTCAGTTGCTGGCATAAATTCAATTCAGCAATCATCTACATCATCCATATTCATGGTGCGGTTATTTACTTACATTAAGGTGCGTCCACAGCCGTAATGTTACTTTATGCGCATAGAGACACAGATTATACACAAGCTGTTCTGTTGTTTGTCCTACTTACTCTACAAGCTCTGATTCTGACTCTGATCTTTGCTCTAATTTTAATCCTCTCTTTTTACCCAAACTTTGACCCTGATTATGCTCAGCTTAGTTCAAGTGGTGGACTAAGGGCTAATGTAATATGGTGCAATACTTTACTTAAGACAGCATTATTAACTCAGAATAATTTTGAGATCAACACTTTCACTTTTATGGGAGTTTTTTTTTTTTTAAACACCACTTCAGAATCTGAATCTGAACTTTAAGCACGTATGTTTTTTTCTGTACTGTATTCCGGTACGTTGTACTCTGTAATTTATGTTTGTTTGGGGTTTTTCTAATCTCATAAACTCAAGTTGTTGCGTAATTATTTACACACCAGTTGTTTATTGTCAGTCTCGGTTATTAAAAATAGCACATTTGCATACTTGGAGGTGTGCTATTTTGAAATGTTTATGTCTATGCAACCAAACCGTTCCAGAGTCATAAAATTGTGGTGGAAGTAAATGAGCCATTGCCATGGCACAGCTGCGTTTATGTAACTCGCTGTGCGATTCTGCTCCTGCCTCTTTTTAGCACGAAGTAATTGCGGTGTCGGAGAAGGTGATCGTGCGCCTGGAGGACCTGGTGAAGTGGACGGTACCAGACTTCTCAGGATGGGACAACGGTCTGAAGGCAGAGCCTTTGAAACCCTCTGTTCTCCGCGAGCTGGGGACCAATGGGAGGAGGGAGGCCCTCCATCGCTACAGGGAGAGCACCCTTACCAGCGGACTCAACTTCAAGGATGTCCAGAGGGAGAGGGCACAGCTAGGTGAGCGCCTGCA
Source organism: Bujurquina vittata (assembly GCA_015106715.1). NCBI lineage: Eukaryota > Metazoa > Chordata > Actinopteri > Cichliformes > Cichlidae > Bujurquina > Bujurquina vittata. The sequence goes on along the minus strand of VUQK01010329.1, from coordinate 5,837 downwards.
GAGACCTCAATTTCTTTTAGCCTTTCATGAGGTTATTCTTTATTATTTTCCTTCAATCCAAAAGGTTACTGTAGTTTTTCCATTTTCTCTGGGCTGCTGTGTTGAATGTTTATGTATTTGTGTCCTTTGTTCGCCATTAATCATCTTATGTTTGTTGTCCTGTGGTTGGTTTAACAAGTGTTGTCTTGACTGGAGTAATTCATCAGTGTGTAGTTGGAATTACTCCCGCTATAATGAGCTAAGAATCACACTAATACGAGCAGGCTAGAGGTAATGGCAGTGTGTTTGGCAACATATTACCATCTTACAGTGTTACAGCTCTGTTTTCAGAGTGTGACAATAACAAAGACCGCATTGCAAAACTCACATCATTCAGCTGGCAGTGTCTTAAATAATTGAGTCACATGAAACTGCAGTCTGAGGCACCTCTGATAGCGTCTTATCCATCAGTTTAGATCATAATTGGCTATGTAGCTCAGCAGCCTTAAGGATCATTGCTGTGTGTATCTGAATGGCTGTCTGGTGTATTCATCATGTACACTGTGCCATTAACTGTCAGTGAATGCTTGTTTCTTGAAGCAGGCTCTTGGGTTCTCACTACAGCCTTAAACATGAATCAGGCCCAACGTAAAGCTGGATGTCTCTGGAGATGACTCATCTGATGCAGATAGGAAACTCTGGCATTTAAGGCTAATATTCAGAAAGAACATTATGTTCCCTTTGAAGCTTTTTCCTGCTTATTTGCCTTTCTCTCACATGGCTGTGATGCAATGCCTAATGCTGCTTATAATGGTTTTATGTAGCATAGCTTGAAATATCACCACAATTACAGTACCTCTTGTCGGATCTTGAGCATCTTTCCTTTCGATTTAAGCCAGAATTTTTAGCTCCCTGATCCTCTAATAATTAATTTTTAATAACCATCTTATTCCTAAAGCCAACATGGAAGTAAAACTGCTACAGGCTTAAAAATACTTTTTTTTTCTTCAGTAGAAAATAGTGATTTATTGATGACTCTTGTAGTGTTTTCTGCTCAAGATCTTCCGGGAAGAGAAGCTGTTGTGTTTCTGTGTGATGCTGTAATGCTCTTGATTACTCGACATTGCTTGAATCTCATACGCAAAAAGGACAAGGCGATCAATAATGAATGCTTTGTTGTTATTCCAGTAATCAATATACCGTGAATGAGCCTGCGGCCGTGTGTGTGTGTGTGTGTCTATGATTGCTCGCTTTCATAAATAGATATGTCAGCTTGCCTCTGAAATGGTATTATGTTCCATATTTGGGCTTTTTGTAAATGTGCGGTATTGTCTAGAAATTATAGATTTAACTGTTGTTGGTGTAATAACCTGATGATAACGCGGTTGTTACTGAGAGCCTGTGTGTACATGTGCGTGAATGCGTGTGTGTGCATGTGTTGCTAATGAGCAGCGCTGCCGTTAATGACTCCATCAGGCTGTTTCTAAATGCACTTGTCACTCCGATGGGACACTCCGCCAGAGAATCTGCCCACTCAGCAGAACGGGCTCAGGCTCTGGCAGGGCACCAGAGACACGCATACACACTTTGACACACATACACACAGAGATGCACACATGATACACACCGACAATCAGTGGTGTGCACTCACTTATCCATTTGTTTGTTTGTTCACTACATCTTTGGCGTGTGTCAGTTGTTGACAGTCTAACAATATGAGAGGCAGAGAGTTTGGGAGAGAAATATGAAATATGCCACTGCAATGCTGCTGACTACCGAAATGAAATATTCATACCACAGCAGCAGCAGATCAGATATAAAAGTAGCCTTAAAGCATCCTGTAGCTGAATGTCTGTAATTCTGTGTAATATGTTCGCTCATTGACTAAACTAATGCTTTCATGATACGACTCTACACTCTCTTTTGTTTCAGATTGTTTTAGCCTGCAGTGGCAGCCTTCTGTAGAACTTGAATGATGCATTTGCTGATTGTTATTCTCAGGCTGATGTGTAACTATGTCAGAAGAATTGGATTGTTCCTCATAACAGGATACTGCAGCAATACCACAAGCTGCACAGAAAACCATTGTGAGCTAAAGAGCAATAAAGTGTGCCATTGTTATCGAGGGAAACTCTCCTTTTTTTTTCTTTTTTTTTCCAAGTGTGCATCCTAACTTTTCCTGGCATGTTGCCAATGTGAATAAAGTGCACTGCTGTGCATTTGTGTCTCACAGGCAACATGTGAAAAATAAAAGACAAATGTGTTTCAAGCAGCAGGAAGACTTTTTTTTAAAAATCTGTATTACATTGGGTTTTGTGGTTTGGTAAGTGAACAAAGCTCTACTGTATTCTCTCCTCAGAAATGCGTAGAAAGTGTAACAAAAGATGCAAAAGTAATTAATTAGAAACAAGTGACCTTTGCTGCAGTCCCGCACCATTGGCAGCTCTGTAAAACCTTCAAGGCAAAGAAATGATTGGTATCATAATTCAAATTCCACCGAGTGTTTTACAAAAGTGCCATACCTGAAATAACAGGGTGCCTTGAGTCCTTTAACAATATAAACTGTTGAAAGTTTAGTTTTGAAAGGAACGCCTAATCACTTTTTTTAGACAAGAAGGTCAAAATTATGTAATATCTTTATGCTATATTTGAAGCTGCTGCACTTCCAGATGTTTGCACTTTGGCAAGAACATACGTATATTTTTCTGCAGTAAAGACAACACGTTAAGATAGAAAAAAAACATAGTATTGCAGCATAAATTCAATGTAGTGCAATTAAAGTTGTTAGTATTATCTTCTGTAGCGTTCTTGCGGGCATAACAACTCTATGATAGGCCCTGGCACAGATATAGCTTTGGGCCAGTTCTGCCACATTATACCCAAGCAAACACACCGTCTCGCGTTCCCTCTCTCGCCTACAAACTACTCTATAAGACACTTGCTGAAAACCAAATTGTTGCATAGTCATAGTCAACAGGTTCACAGGCATTTTCCACAATGCCCCCCCCCCCTACACACACACACACACACACAATTAAGTGAGAGCAAGGTCAGAAAGTACAAGTAATATATTTTCCAACTTTTTTTGGAGCGTGTAGTGAAGCTTTTTATAATTTTTCCAGTTTTACCTAAACACTGTGTATATGTGTGTAAACTCATACCTTCTTGGTCTGGGAGCACTGCACTGGCTGCACCATCAGAAGTTGTGTCATTGTGCATAGCCATGGTTGTGACCACTGAGTGTACGAATTGTACAATGTCAGTGAACAGAAATGTTGATTATTATGGCACGTTTGGTTAAGTCAACAGGAACATTTTAACATTTACTGGATGTGTATTTTAATGGTTAGGAGGACAGGTTTTTATTTTAATAAGTAAACATTTGGAATAAAAAAATTGGTCCTTTTTCCCAAGGGGTGTTCCAGTTAAAAGAGTCCCCAGGCTTCCTGAAGGCCTTTTAAAGGTTCCAGGTGGCAACAAGTAATTGAAGAGGGAATTAAATAGCAATTATCAGTTTTATTGTAGATTGTGGGTGGTAGGCCAAGTAGGGAAGTATTTTATTTAATAGTTATCTTTGTGGTATTGATGTAATGTTAATTAAGTTGATTAGATCCGTCATTAGTTATTTTTTTCTTGTGTCACCCGAGAGAATGGTATGGCTTGGGGCTTAATTAGCAGCAGTCTGTAAAAGGCTACCATTTAACATCAGAGACGGTGCCTGGAACCCTGCCCCACCGCTGGGCTGCACTGTTTTATTTTGTGTTGTTTTGTGTGTTGTTTATGTTGATGGTGTTTATGATAAATTAACACCTGTCGGGTCAGCACTTCATCGCCGCCTAAAGCCTCCTATTTTAATTCAGCCCCTGCGGGCCATCCTAACAGTCAGTCAACTTTATGACCATCATGAGTTCACCATACGAGTACGAGCGCACTTCTGCCGAGTTATCAGTGTGAACACACCTGCACTCAAAATAGCGAAGGGCAATAAATACTCAATTTAAGCGAATCTGTTTGTTTTTCTGAAAAATTATTTAGTTAAATAGTGTTAGTCTCACTCAAATGTCTAACCAACAATAAAAAGATAACAAGTGTGCATGGGTGATGTATTACATTTCATAGTCCTTGTGTAATCTGTAATGTAATTCACTTAATCAGGTAACCTAAACTGTCCACTTGGTTTATCTTGCATTAGAGTGAGCATTAGAGCTTCTTTTTACAGTTCAATCCACCAGGGATGGCTTGCCAGGGAAGTTTACATTCTGCCCCTCTATCTCTCCCTAGAGGACTGGCCTCATTCTTTTTTTTTTTTTCTCTTTTTTTCATTGCTGCCTGCCGAAATTGGTTTCTGGTTGTATACTACGAGGCAGAGTGTTTGAGAGCTGTATCTGCTGATACAGTTTGTAGGCTTGTGCTGGGAGACACAGAGCTGTAGAAGAAAAATAATAAAGAATTGAAGGGAGAAAAAAAAAAGACAAAGAATGGCTCATGCTCACAAAATAGCTCAATAGGTTTTCTGTTGTATCTTTCTTTAATTCAAGCCTTCAGTGTGGATGCTGCTGAACAGATTGTGAGCTGAGATGATGTGGAGGATTATACAAGGTCATAGCTTGTGGCTCCTGCATTCAAAGAACATAGATGGTGTTCATGACTCCTGCCCTCACCTATAGTATGATCTGTAGCCAGTTCATCTCTCAGCAATGCGAGGGATCAGGGCTCTCCAAGAAAACATTGAGACATCTAAAGTAACTGCTGGCAGAAAAAAAAAATAGAGTGAATTGCAAAGGTATTCACCCATCTCCTTGACTTTTTTTTAATACTGTTTCTATGCTCCAACACCTTTGAAAATTAAACAAGATTAAACCATACAAATATGAACATAATATTACTGAGTTTATTTTTTTTATAAAGATATATGAAGTGCTGTAATTCTCATGTTTGACCAACAAATGATGGATTGGATCTGACAGAACATTAACATTTTCATGCAATATTCAGTTAGCGATGGAAATGAAGGCCAGTTATAAGAATTCAAGGACATTCGTGTTCATTGTGCAACTTTTTGTTGTATGAAAAGTGACAAATGGAGTGCTTTGATTGATGTTTCCCATCCAATAACTCCATCAATGTCCCAAGTCAAATTTCATGTAATAGATTTGAATGAAAATGCACTTTATTGTGAGCCGTAAGCTTAAAGTGATAATCCGTCATAACTGACCTTCATTATAATGTATGCGGATTCAAGTTAAGTATATTTGGAGGGTGCTTTTGTCTAAAAGGAACCTGCATATTTTACACATACATACACTCCACCAAGAGCAATTTCCAGTGTGGGGTCTTACTCAAGGGCAGCTTGGGAATTAGATATAACATTTTAGGATAAATACCTAACCTTCACTAGAAAATTGAATTAATAATTGGTTTCCCCAGTTCTATAATTTCCATACAGGATAGGCTACTCTACATTGTTTACGGAATACTGGTATTAAACTTGGTATGCAAGAAGTCGACATACTCAACCAGTTTATGCAAACAGGAAATGATACTTGTGCCTTCAGATGTCAGTCAGAATATGGCTTCAGAAGTGTCACCACCAGTTACTGTTGATCTGATTTTTAAGCATGTGTGAAGATATTTCAAGTAATTAGAAACAGCATTAAGTTTTTCCTTTTCCGCGTGTCATTGAATGACTCACAGAACAACTTAGTGTGCTGGCTTTTACATTGTGACTTAATTGAATTCACTGGTTATTGTGTGATCTTTTGTAGTTAGTAGTTTTTTATGTATATAATATATGTATGTATGTATGTATGTGTGTATATTTACGTGTGTACATATATATGTGTGTGTGTGTGTGTGTG
>VUQK01010327.1:63394-81245 GCA_015106715.1 Bujurquina vittata | reverse complement strand
TTTGGATTTTATTTGGTGGTGTGGGGAAGTGATTTGTTAATTTTTTTTTTTTTTGGGGGGGGGGTTAATCATTAGTCAAACAATCTTGTATTGACTGGTAGAGTGAGAGTGCATGGCCTGCAAAATAAGATTATGCCAGCTATGATATATGTACAGTAGACCTCTAAACAATCTCAACTAAAATTCACAAACACATGACTTTGAAAAATGTTTTATTCTGTAGTGGCAGTGGGTTTACAAGAGTTGATCATTTGGGTAAACAATTTATTAATTTGAAACTTCACACAAGGTAAACTTTACTCAGCTTTGTTCTTTACTCCCTGATAACACAACCAGATACCCATGTCATCAGTGTGGCATTTCTTTCATATCGAGAATGCTGTCGCCTGAACTGTGAGACTCCAGACTCTCTGTCCTCTCCTCATACAGTGAAGATTTACAGTCCATGTTTGTTTGCTCCATCAGAGAACATGCAAAGTCCTGTGCACGGTTGACAGGACTGGACCCTAATGAATCTCGCTGTTCCTCGTGCCCTGTGTATATCGTAGTGTGGACTCTTGATGGTGTCAAAGAGCTGAAGGCGGTGTGATACTGTGGTTGGGCTGAAGGAGTTGTCGATAAATGGATAGGTGTTTGGGATTTGGTCTGATTACGTAAAGGATCAGAGCTAGTTTGAGCACTTAAGGATGGCTGGGAGTAGCCAGAGTTTACTGTAGAACATGAGGGATGGTGGCTGCTTAATGTGGGGATTTGTGCATTATTGACTATGTGCAGGGTCTGACAACTGAATGGGTTGAAGGCAGAACTGATGCCCAGGAGGGATGGACCTCCTTGGGCAAGAGGGTAGGTTGTGTAAGGGGAGTTTGGAGTTGTTCTGGGTGTTTGAAAGGGGCTACATGAGCTCTGAAGCCTTTGAGTTGTGTCTCTGTCTCTGTCAGAGCAGAGCAGGTGTGAGCAAGACGACATAGGATTTGATGAGTACAGCAAGGTGGGACTTGTGCCCTGGGATGGTATACCACTGGAGTGCCACGCATTTCCAGCAGGATGGCTTATCATTTCATGATAGAGTGGTTGCCCAGTGGCTATATTTAAAGGGACATCAGGCTGCCAGTGGCTGGAACTTGGGTTGTGGAGCATCTGTGTGCCATATGAACACATGGAAGCTGGAGAGGTATTGTGGAGCATGGCCATATGCGAATGCAGAAAATCCATTATGCCATGGAGTTCTTTGGCAAGGTTGGAAACATCTTGGTTCAAGTTGTTTACCTGAGAGAGAGCGAAAAGTTGACTTTTCATTAAAAACTCTTCACTGTGTATCATTTAACTCCTCAAGCCAAGACTCTACGGTGCCAGAAAGAAAGAATACATATTCAGTTGCTTGCAATAAAAAAAATTTGTCTGTTCACTTTTCAGTTCAGCAGTCAAAATCTGCCATATATTTATATAATTCAGGTCATACTGGGGATAATACAATATGGGACCATACCTCTTTGTTCAGTTTGCTGATGTTCTGTCTCACTTCTTCTGTCTCAAGAAGCAGGTTACGGACCTGCAACCGATCTGAAAAAGGATCGGTTGGTATTTTATGTCTAATCTCAAGCAGAAAGGCTTAAAGCTATCATTTCTCATTAATCATGCAGCTTTCAGACACTTTACCTGCAGCGTTAGTCTTTCCCTCGCTCTGTTCCACATTAAACTGAAATGTGCAATCATTGTCCTCAATTCCATCCACGATCCTGACAGTAAGACAAATGGGTGTTATATGATTTGAAATATATGCAAAGAAATACTGATATTTGGAAAAAGGAAGGTGAATAGGTTACCTGGGGCTGAGGTTTAGAGGACTAATACAAGACCCGCATGGCAGGAGTAGTTTGGCAGGCTGATGGCTCAAGTCTGTGTCACTGTTAAGACTGGGCAAAGGTGACGGAGAGAGTTCCTCATTGAAAAAAGGTTGTGGGGAACGGCTGCAACCCCTGCTTCCCTGAGCAGGTGATCGGCAGAGGTGCAGTGCGCTGATGTGCCGGAGCTCCTCCCCTAACAATGTGCTGAGGCAGGGCCGATGGACAGGGCTGCTCATACCCTGTAGCAGAGGCAGTCTCCGGTGCTGAGAGTATTTCATGTGTTCTGCATGTTTTGGATCGGCTCCCGGAACAATATAGGGTAGTTTATGATCCATAGAAACACACTGAGCAGAAAACAGATGGAAAATCTTGATGCTTTGTGTCGAAAGATGCCTTTCAAAAGATTTCATCCAAATGGGATTTTCAGTATAAAATGTAGTAACATTACATATTTGTTACATATTTGTAAAACAGCTACTGTATGTAGAGAGAGAGTGCCTGCTGAATAAAATAAAATCCAGTGATTGATGTTTTACAACACATCAGAAAAACAAAAAAATAAACAGTTAACTTTAGTTCTGCCATATCTACTTATCATCAGCATGCAAGCTATTCTGCAAGGTTGTGACTGAGCCTGCATTAATTTGTTTATCTCTTGCTGCAAAAAGCCTTGATTGAATGATTTTGACAGTGTCAGAAATATTTATCTTGCAGGATCCTTTTTAGTAAGCGTGTCTTTGGCTTAGCATTTGTCTTGATGTCTGGAGTGCAGAAACCTCATACAGTACATGCCGTTTGTTTCATTTCTCTCTGTTACCTAGCAGCATCTAGACCATTGTTATCTCAGCTATAAATAAAGGCATTTTAAGTGTTTTCACATTTACCCTTTTCACATTTACATTCACCAGCAGTACTAAGTTTTCAAAAGGAAACTGGAAAGAAGACGAACACCTTAAGCTAAGACAGATTTGATTCATGGCTGAAGTCAAGGCTGAACTGATCATCTTGATGAGGCAAACATACCTGAGTCTGCCTGGGTGTCAGCTGAAATCTTGTTACTCCCTAAAAGTATGGAAGACAAAATTAACAAAGTATTACATTCATATTCTAAACTGCACATGCAAATTGTTGAGTACAGATATGTGCATGTTTCTGCAACGCAATCTGAATTGTAGTGCATTTGAATTTCGGTCTCCTCACTTTTATTCCACTGCTTCAAAGTAAAATATCTTACATCAGCTTCACTGCCCTCTCTCAAGTTGTAGGTTAGATTGTGGTGGATGTCCAAGCTGAAGCGACTGCTGTACTCAGGATAAAGTCCAAGGACCTCCCTCAGAGCCCTAACACTGATGTACTGCAAGTCACAGTACGTCAGCGCCTTCACATCTGCATTGGTCTTGATCACCTGGTCAGGCTCTGGGAGGTCAGCCCCTATAAGGTCTCCTTTGCCTGTGGGGATTGTCACACAAACATAGGGCATGCAATAAAACTCCACACAGGTAAAATAAAGAGAAATTTGTATGAGAGCAAAATTTAAACCTATGGTGTGCACTGACCCAGGATGGCTAGGACCATGCCATCTCTGAGAACCTCCAGAGAACCAGCACAGACAAAATAATTAGCTTGCAGGGCATCTCCCTGGCGGATAAGATATTCCCCTGGCGCACAGAAGGAAGTTTTGATGTGCAACGAGAGGGAGCGCAGACACCCTCTGCTGGCTCGCTCAAATACAGGCAGCTGGAGGATGTCTTTGTTCAGATGCATGGTGATGTCAGCTCGCAGTTCATCTGGGAAGTCATGCAACAGCTTAGAGCGAGGACACAACAAAATAAGAAACACAAATAGTTAAGTACTGTTTGAAAGTGAAATGCATATAGAGCTTTGAAAGGCACAAACTACCCTCTCTTTAAGTACTTGTAATTATCAGCTTATTGCTCAAGGAGCCAGATATTCTTGCCACAGAAACAAAACTCCTCTTCCTTGCTCATCTTGCTACATTTCAACTTGATAAAGCTGTAAAATCACAGTGCTGCATTTCTCTGGTTGTTACAAAGTCTTTCTTCTTGTAGTCAAAAATCAGCTGGGCCTCCCCCTTTAAAATACTTAAATCTTTATATTGTAGACATTTGCTTACAGGTATCTAACTTTGCAAAACTGCTACTAAGAAGCCTAAATGTGCTGTGCTTAATCATTTTTAAATGAAACTAATCTTTTTTTTTAAAAAAAAGCACAGACTGTCTTTTTAAAGGGTGCTGCATTGCCAGCTTGTTCTCAGCGGCTCTCTCTTGCCTTCAACAGTGAAATAATTATCCTGCTGATAGTGATGGTGTTAATGAGTACTCTTTCTATTTCAGCTCCTACCCTTGTAATTACAGGTACTTCTAGATAGGCTCTGGCGCTGTATTGAAATTCTATTTGCAAAAAAGCACCATCTACTTAAAGAAGTGGAATAAGGCTCCAGAGAGTCTGAGGTGCCCCATATTTTAAGGATGAGTTTTCTGAATGTAGAAGCCCACACAGTCAAAAGCCCACACTTCAGCTACCTAATAAAAAAAATAGACAATTTGGCAGAAAAATAAAAATAAAATATTTTTTCACAAGCAAAAATAACCAGACGAATACAGGTAAAGTGTGATTTTTCACCAACCTCATTGGTGTTGATTCCATTGTTAACAGACCAGGTGGCCTGAAAGTACTCCAACATCCTTTGCTTCAGCTGTTGAGGTAGCCGATGCACACGGATGAAGTCCTTGAGATCCTTCATGCGGGTGTGGTAGAGGGAGCGCCGTGAGTACATGCGCTGGATGATGGCTGTCACATTGCCAAAGACTACTGCGTGCATCAGGGCTGGAGGAGGTAGAGAGAGAAATGTGGTGACAGTTTTTTTTTATCATAATTTTCAGAATTTCCTGTCGTGTCCTTTGAGCTTACCTCCCATCAGCATAATACAGATAGAGAAGATTTTCTCTGCATCTGTATTAGCACACACATTGCCAAAACCAACACTTGTAAGGCTACTGAGGGCGAAGTAGAGAGAAGCAATGTAGGCGCTAGGCAAGGACGGCCCACCCACGGTTCTGTTGATGTACGGCGTGTCCAGGCGTTTTCCCAGCTCCTGAAGCCAACCTGGTGGAAGAGGTGAGAAGAGAGTTGAATAAAAGCATCTGGGTGGCTAAACTAATGGTTGTTTTTTAGTGGATGAACTTTCTACTGTGGTAGGTGATATAATGCATAATCAATTATATAATATACAATGACATGACGTGTTACTGCTGATATAATGGAATAATTCCTTGAACTACACTTCCAGGAAGGAAACAAGCTACAGGCTGAAATGACGCTGAAGCATTCAAGCATTACCAGAGATGTGCAGTACTGACTCAGTGATATTGCCAAAAGAGATGTTTCATTTGTTTCAACAAAGCTAACAAGTGAGGGACTTTCGATAAACTGTGCAGGAGCATTTGAACAAAAAATACAGTGTGCTCACCTATGTCCCAGGTAACAGGGTCACCACTTTCTATCTCCTTGCGTCCAATGACATACCACACACAAGCCATCCAATGAGCAAGCAAAGCAAACACAGACATGAGCAGGGTCAGGACCACAGCGCTGTACTGGGAATATCGATCCAGTTTCTGTAACAGCCGCAGCAAACGCAGCAGACGAATCGTCTTCAGCAGGTGCACCAGTGAGGTCTAGAAAAGGAGTGGACATAAGAATAGGAACATCTTTATTGATCCCAGGGGGAAATTCATATGTCTGACACAGCTCATTTGCTGTTTATATGGGTATTGAAAAGCCTAATAGCTGTGGGTGCACATTCTTATTTGCTTTATCTCTCCGTTTTACAGTGGAGAAAGAGGGAGTCTTCCAGTACTGATGTTCTTTTGTTCCATAAAGATGTTATAAAGTTTGTGATCAGAGTTCAGGATGGCTTCTAACATCTTTAGTGTGTATTTGTCCACCACCTCTACCTCTAAGAGATGGCTCTGCCCCTTTTTGTGTAGTTTTTCTGTATTCAGGGTCCAGTCTATTTTGTTATCTAGGTGTAAACCTAGATATTTATATTTTGTTATCACCTCTGTGTCTACCCACAAACTTTTCACAGGCTGGAGAGGGGGCACCGTCTTAGCGGTGTTCAGTGTGAGGTGGTTTTTGTGACTCCAATTACTGAAAGCTTTAACGAGATCCCTATATTCAGATTCCTTTCCATTCCTGTTACACGCCACAATGGCAGTGTCATCTGAGTATTTCTTGACATGGCAGGACTCAGAATTTTATGTGAAGTCTGCTGTAAACAGTGTAAATAGGAATTGAGCCAGGACAGTTCCCTGTGGAGCACCGTGCTGCTCATTAATGTCCCAGAAACACAGTTCCCCAACCTGACAAGCTGTGGCCTTTCTGTCAAATAGTTATATAAACATAAATAGTAATAAATACAAATAGTCTGTCTTTTTTTATTATTTTTATTATTTTTATTTATCAATCAATTCATCCATCCATTCACTTCTGCTTATCCTGTTTAGGGTCACGGGGGGCTGGAGTCTATCCCATTTTATTTTATTTTATTTTATTTTATTGTATTTTATTTTATTTTATTTTATTTTATTTTATTTTATAAATAGTCTGCCAATGTCCATACTGTTCTCATCTGTTTCCAGCAGTACAATGCAGTCTGTGCATTCAAAGTGGCCCCTTAGAGCCTCAGTAGTATCAGGTGTCCATTTCCTGACTGTGAGCTTAGTTGCGGGTTGTTTTTGCACACGAGGTTTGTAACACGTCTGCAGAAAAACCAAGTTGTGGTCTGATCTGCCAAGTGGTGGTAAGACAGTAGCTCTGTAAGCTTCTTTGACATTGGCCTGCAGCAGATCAAAGGTTTTATTTTCTATGGTAGGACAGTCAACAAATAGTGCAAATACGGTCAGCTGGGAGGAAAGAGAAGCCTTTGCACGAGTACGGCAACCGCAAAAACACCTCTTTAGCTCAGCTGGAATAGGGTGGCGTCTTCCAGATTTGCTCCATTTCAATGAAAAAAGTTCTAAAGTAAACTCTTCTGCCCACAAACGTATCCATCAGTAATTGACAAAAATACAACAAAAATAAAATAAGAGATCAGAGCTACCAGATTTTGCTGCTACCAGTTGAAGCACATATTCTATCTTCACACTGGATTAGTTAGTAGTTTTGCTGTTTCAAGGATCTTGTGACACGTCCTCATTTCTCTGTTAGTACCCTCAAATAATATCAAAGTTAGTGCAATGGAATGGATGGAGACTTTTTAGCAGACTTTTAACAAAACAAAATTGCAGTTAGGGAGATGATTTTGTGCGTCAGTTGAAGTTGCCTTGTGCAAACTAACAATAATCTATGAGAAGTAGTGTTGAAGCAAGCAGACTAACAAGAATGCTCAGTGAAGTGCATGAATGTAGAAGGATAATCATCTCTCCTCTCTTCTCTGGAGCAACAACACTAAAACATGACTCACTAGTCTTCAAGTTAATGCATTTAAAGGGACTGGAAAGTATAAAAAAAAAGATCATGTGACATTTCAAGATATCTAAAATTAATGTCTTACCACTGTAATGTTGAAAGCATAGAGAAGGTCAAAGGGAAGTGCTGCAATCAGATCCACAAAGAACCAGGTAGTACAATAATGAAGACAGATGGATCGGGTATCATACACGACCTGACCGGACTGACTCACATAGGTGGTACGGAAATTCAGGAGAATATCTGAAAGGGAACAGTAAAGTTGAAAATAAAGGGAAAATATGACAAAACAAAACCAAAACATGCCAAAAGGGGACAAAATACACATAAGAAGAAGATTTAACAAGAACCACAGCACAGGCAGTCGAATGCAGAATAACACACAACTAAATCAGTTTTAAATCAACATGAATGAAACTCTTATAAAATATGTGATTAGTTTATAGCCCAGTCAAGAAAATAGTGGTATACTGGGTAACAAAAATCATAGTTTAGCAGATAATTATATATTAGTGCTAATAATAATCAAAAGTGCAGTATGAAAATAGAAAGATTTCATGAGTAAAGGGGGCACAATAAAAATAGCTGGAAGTGGTAAGATTATGCCAGTCATTATTAGTACGGTTAAGATGGTCATGAATTATCTGAAAGCAGTACAACAGTGATAAACACATCAAAATTCATACGTAAATGGACAAATAGACTTTGCAATATAAGTAACATAATCCATAAATGAAAAGTAAAGTGTTATTTCAGTAAAGCTGAGGATGAATTTAAATTAAACTGGTTTAGGAGCAAGAGTTTATCAATAGGCACTTTAAATGTCTTAACTTGGCATAAAGAGTGACGTACTTAAAAGAAAGAAAAAAGGAAAAGGATGTGATACCAGGTGAGCTAATTCTGTCTCAGTCTGTCCCCTAACTTGTTAAAAGAGAGGAAGTCAGTGAACCTCATGGCACATGTGCGATCACACTTTCTTTGGAGGAAAAATGGGACGAAGTGAGAGAAAGCTAATTATGATTCATAACCTAGGGCAACAAAGACACCCTGAGTGGGTTAGAAAAAGTGGGAGGTAGTTATGTGCTCGCCATTGCCAGGGAAACCACTGCAGCTGCATTGGGAAATATGTTTCTTAATTTAAACTTAACATTGTTGTCTCTTCATAACGTAAGAAGAGATTGGTAGCTTGCAGATTGCAAAAACATGGAAAAAACATTTTTGTTTGTTTAAGGTGTTGAGAAGAAGTTCAAATATCTTTAGAAATATTTAATTAAGGGTTTTACTACTACAACCTCCCAATTTTTAAAAATTTAAGTACAAATATATCATACCAAGAATGAACAGCATCTCCACAGCTATGTCACTGCCCATAGTGCTACGACTGACAAGTGGCCGACGGTCATCGCCCTCATCATGGCTGACAAAGCAGACATTATAAGGCACTGTGACTGCTACATAGAAGGTTGCCAAGAGGATTAACCAGTCCCACAAAGCCTTGAACATGCTGTAGTGAAGCAGGATGAAGCGGGACCTCTTCACAGCTGCCACCTTGTACTCAGGCAGAGACGGTTTCTGGAACACACTCTGAAAATATAACAAGACATTCAGCTTTAAACTTCAGATCGGAACTGCTCTGATATCCGTGTTTTGCAGTAAAAGGGTTAACACAGACAGAGAGAATACGCAAGTCCTGGACTTTATTTGCAGGCCCTTTAATTGTTGAGGGACAGTGAAGTGTGTCTTTTGTCCCATCTCTCCCCTCAGATGATTTGAAGCTATAACACATCATCATCATCACAACAGTCTGAATACAATGTCGCAGCCTCTGCCCCTCCCTGATATATAAAGAATGCCGACTGGAATCAAATGCAAAGCTCACCTGACAAATGTTTGGCAATGAAAAGCGAAATGGAGGGGCTTTAGTTTTATGTATTTATTTTTAGTGATTTCTAAGCCAGGGGTTTGCACTCACATTAGGCAAGTTTTTCTTGTTCCTTTTGGTGAACAGCCTGTTCAAGTGGTGTAGAATAGTTCTCCCCCTCTCTCTGGCTTGGGAAAAGTGTGATTGACTGCTATTTCTGCTCTTGTGAGCAGCCCCTGTGAAGAAAATCATCATAATCACTAAATCAATGTAAACTATGCCATAAATACACTTAAATGGCATTAATGAAGCATTAATCAAGGTGAGATGGTAAATAGCATAAATGTCAGTGCTGTGGTTAAAAGGTAAGGAAAAGCAAGCAGCCAGGCCTCACCATCTCTTTGAGGGTAATGATGTTTTTTTCCATGTGATTCAGTGACCTCTTTGAAGGATAACAGGAACAGCACGACCTCACTTTTCTCATTTTTAATTGGTACAATATCCAGGAGGCACCAAAATGGATTTCCTGAGAGTATTAAAAATGTTATTACAGAGACATTACTCTGTCAGACAATTCATTCACCAAAAATGATGATTAGATCTCTAATAATGCTGAAATAACTTTTTTTTTCTTGTTGCTAAGCTCAAGTCAGTCTCTTTTGTGTTTGTCGGTGACCACGATTCCCACCGTTTTTCCTATAAAAGCAGACTTCTCCCTGGTACTCCTGCTGGCCTTCCAGAGCTTTGTCTAGCTGCTGAATCACATTTTCACTGGTCTCAGCCCCACGAAGGAAACTGCATGTGCAGGTTTTCTGCATCACCTCTGTCCGAACAAAGCCGGTTAACTCGCAAAACCCATCAGAGCAGTAGACAATGGGGTATCCACAGCTCCCCTGAGTATTCCCCAGGAGGAAGTTACTGTCTGTGAGGAAAATAAAAATACCACACATAAAGTTACTGTGTGACCTGGAGAAACAGAAAAGGCAAAGAGAACAGTATGAACATTTTAATGAGGACGTGCATAGATGCAGCAAAGTCTTTAGCTGCGGTTCTGAAAGAAAACATTTGGACATGGCAACTGGATTTCACTAATCTGTTGAAAGCACAAAAAGGAAACTTTGCTTTTTGTCTGAGTCATTCTGTGTGTTTTCACCAAGTTGTTAGTTGTCTAGTGGACATCAGAGAGGGCTTTGAAGTTTGCTGCTGGGTGTGTATTAAATCCAGGAATATATGCGGGGTGCCAGCTGACTCCATAGGAGCCCAGGACCTCCGTGAGGCTCTGGTTTCATCATTATATGTTGCCTGTCACACTAAATATGGGTGATGAATGACTTCTAAATTGTTTTGTGTTTATTGTAAACCAAAAATTTGATTCAGTTTCGGCACAACTATGCAAGTCAAACATTAAGAGAACATCAAAGGCAAAAGAAAAGGGCAAACAATTAAAAGATATGCTGAAAATATAGAAAACACACAAAATATAAACTTCCTTAAGTTAGCTATTTTGAGATTAAATGTAAGTTTTTGTTTAGTCTAGACCCTGCAGCGTTTCTCTATTTGCGTGAGAAGATAATTTTGCTAGCATTGCTGGCATTTTATTATACGCATGCAAGCTTTCATGGCCACCTTGTAACCCGTCACTAAACACGGCCCAACAATGCCAGTAATACTTCCAGAAACAAACAAACAAAAAAGTTAACAGCTCAGTAAAGGTTGTAAACAAGAGAATTAAGAGACAACAGATTCACTCTCATGATTTTCAGCCAGAAAAGCCATTTGTTGTTTTTTTTTTTAAAAACACATTGAATGTTACCATTTATGGAAATTTCTGTAAGAAATTGGATAATGAACTGGCAGAAAATTACTGGCACATTTCCCCCTTTTTTTTTTATTGTGTACTAAGAATAGCTTTTCTGTGTAATTTGTGTAACATTATTTATTTTGGCAATCCAGCACCTGCTAGAGAGGTGGAAAATAGAGTAGCTCAACTAATTTGTTCCTTATAAGTTACAAAAATGATTGATGAAAATAAATGGTTTGGGGTCATGCTGTTTAGGCTCTATTGTAAAGAGACACAACAGCCAGATGTCTTCATCATTAACTGACTAATGGAAGTGCGTTTTCAGGTGTCTAACCCATCAATATTTAAAGAAATAGGCTGACCACACTCACGTGTCATCTTTTGTTTGTTCATTCAAACACTCACTGATGTGAGCAAATTAAATTCTCTAAAAGTTCTTTGTTTTGTCACGTAGCAAAGCACAATGATGATGGAACTGCAAGGACAACACCGAGCACCGGCACTGCAGCCAGACATAATGAGGGTGAAGCTTTGTCTTCTCACTACAGTTTGCAATGTAAACAGAGACTGATAAAAGCACAGTTTATTCAGATGCATGCTGCTGTACAGTATTCAGCTGCTGTATTTCAAATTCTTTTTCAACCACAAAATAATTGCCAGCATCACTAAAGGGTGCTAACAAAGTGTTTCCTCCAGAAAAAAAAAGTGCAATCAATGTGAGGTTTTTTTGTACCCGAAGTGTGTGTAATTAATCTCACAAGAAGCTAAAATAGGACCTTTCTGCACCTATGTCTCCATGGCAATTTGCGCTGTAAAAAAAAGGTAATGTTGCAACAGTAGTCTCATTCTGATGGATACAAAACATATTTAATGGATCCACCTGATTCCAGTTGCTCATTTCTCAGCATCACATTTTAGTCTTGGATTTTACTGGAGTTGTTTTGCATCATTTACACCCTTCCTTTCCTCTGATTGGCTACCGCTCACAAACAAAAAATCTGAATATTAGGTGGGTTGGAAGATACCATAACCACAGACCCTCTCTTTGACATCATACAGTACCAAAAGTACTAAAAACTGTCTTAAAGATAGCATTTAGAGTCTTATTATTTAAAGTTGAGCATCTGACATATGATCAAAAAGTAGGTAAATGACCTGCATGTTTAATTCACGCTGACAGCCATCAAAGCTTGAAACTATATGAAACATTGCAAGACATTGCATTTTTCTGTATCACTTTTCTCATTGTTACCTTTTTAAAAAAAAATCTTTATGATATATTACAAAAACATTTGATTCTTTTTAGTTGGGTTTCAGTGAGTCAGATGCAGTTATTATCAATAACTGTCCATGTCAGCACATTTGTGAAGGAGAAAAATGCAATTTCAACACAAAAACAAGACCCCCTGTTTTTGTTATTACTCTTAAAGCCTTCAAATTATTAGTTCATATAGACATCTGTATTTTTAAGTTGCGAATGATTAGATGACGTCACTTGTTCCTGCTTTCAGAGGTTGACTGAGTCAAACCTCAGATGATTTTCGGCTCTTTGCCTCAGCAAATGTTGCAATTCATTTAAATGAATCTTGCTGCTCTCCTGTCAGAATCATACAGATACTGCTTCCATTTACCCTCATAGTTTGCCATCCAAAGGCAGGTTTTTATAGAAATGCTTTGAAATCAATTAACACATATTTTTACTATTCCTAGACCATGTGAGGCTTTTTGTGCTGAGGCCATTTCTTGTCAGTTGGCCTTTTTCCCTCCTCCTCAGTGACTTCATCAGTCCACCCACGTGTGCATCTAATACAGAGGTACTGTGACAGCCAGATAATGAATGCCGCACTGATATGTGTACATGCAATCCTACATCTACTTTGTGTGTGTGGAGGGGAGGGCAAGACAACTCAGAGAACAGATGGAGGATTTCAGCAACGAGAGTAATGCAAAGTCTGGCCTGCGCTCCCCATTTCTTGTGCTCTGCACAGATGTATATATGTGCATCCTCTTAGATTTCTACTTTGCCCTAAACTCAATGCATGGTACAACTGACATATCTGGATTTAAGATCTAAACTATGCACTAACAAAAGAAAGAGCCCAATGCAAGAACAGTAAAACCTCTAATAATAATATTAATAATAATAACAAACACCTGTGCTGTGCGCTGCTTTAATAATGCCTTTCCAAAGAACAGCATGGTTCACATGTGCGATGTTTGTGAGGGTGTAACCAGACGCATCTGCTCTGTAAGACTGCGAAATGCTATTTTTGTTCCTGTGTATTAAGTGTCAAAAAGCAGTTTGAAAAAACTTTGAAAAAAACATTTATTTTCTCTACTTTTGAGGCATAACAAGCAAGAAAAAAGTGTAATAGTGTAACAAATACTTAGGTACAGCATTCTGTATGCCACAGATTGTTGTGGTGTGATACTGTAAATGAGCCTCTTCATCTCAATGTCTGTGTTGAAAAAGCAAATGACAGATTACAAGTTAAGTCATGTCAAGCGCTTGATGCACAAGTTGCATTTTTATTTGAAACTTTGATAATTGTAATTAAATGCTAAACAGGAAGCACTCTGAAAGAGCGAATCTCTGCCAAGGAAGCTCACGCTCTGGGCATTTTAAGGGAATAGTGTTATATTTTGTATAAATATTCATTTTGTTTTCTTTGCTCTTTTTAAACATATTTTAAGAAGTTTTGTAGTGCCTTAAAAATCAGCTAATAGTAACATCATGGCTGTTTAATTACATGAACATTACGTAGGAGTAGGTAATGATAACAGGTACTGATCTGTAAATAACTGGACACAAATAACTTGAGCTTATCACATAATATTATACTGCAGTGTACTTCTTATTAACTAGCTAGATTATTACATTCTCTTGACAATAGTTTCTTTAAGGATATATCACATTTTAAGGTCAACTTGAAAGAAAGGCAGATGTGAAATGTAAAAGTGAGGTCAGAGGTCAAATATGAGATGATGTTTGAAATCAATTTTCATCAACATATATTTTTTGTAGTTTAAAAAAAAACAAACTAATTTCCACAATGAATTTTGATCATTTGAGCATCCATTTTTTTACACTGTGGATAGATTTGATTATACCTTCTTTTGTTTGCTGTTGAGAAACACCCTGAAATTATTCTCAATATGTGAAACATTGTAACAAGTAACACAGTGGCTCAACAAGTGGCTCTTGGGATCTCACTGCTGTTGGACGCACTGATCGACAGCAGTGTTTATCAGTGCCAATCACAACCCTAAACTGGGTTAGAGAAACGCTGAAGGCAAAGATCCTAAACGCACGCTGGGAGAACTGCATCCTTAAAACTGAGACCAAACTTTTTGCAGGCAACCTAGTTCTTCTAAAAAAATATTTTATGCAATTAAAATGAATAACGGTAATGCTCATTTTGAGAAGAATACATAATGAGCCAAAAGTGCAGGTACTGGCAGTTCAACTAGTCCAAGAATGTCAGTCCCAAATTAAGCAAAGTACCATTTATGTCCATTTATCAGAAATGTAATTAACAGCATTCTTAAAAACAATCTCCTCTCCCAAAAAATACTTACGAGTTCCGTCAAAATGGTTTGCAATGGTGTCCAAGAAGTTGTTTTGTGGAGCAACGAGGCCCTTCATTACAGGCATCTTTTACTAGAAAAAATGTTTCAGGGTCCCAGTTCCCAGTAGTTTGTCACCATTTCCCAAAAAAGATCTGAAAGACACTTGCGGTACCTCTTCTTGAGTTTACTTGTAACTCTTGAGTCGAGTTCTTCATATTCTGTACTGAGGGGATGAAACTACTGAAATGTATCACAGAGACTGAATTTCTTCTTAAGAAGATTCAGAGGTTTGGAGATATCTAAAGCGTTTCTCTCCGGTTCAGTTGTGCATCCGTCTGCGTTCGGCACTGCTCCAGCGTCACAGCAAAGTCTCAACTGCTCTTCAGTCAGTGTAACTCCACTCACCATGGATCTTGCCATCGAGTCCCCTGTCTCGCTCGCTCCCTCCCTCTCTCTCCATCTCTCGCTCTCTCATACAAAAGCCTAAACCATCCCCCTTTCAGTACACCGAATTTATAAAATATCTCTTGCCTTCTCTTTCTTTCTCACACAAAGCCTTACCTTCTCCCCAGAGAAGTTATTAAAAATAGCTTTCTTTTTTCTGTCTTCTCTTGCTTTCACACTCTCTCACCTCTGTCTTTTGTGAAACTCTACAATGAGAGGTATGAGAGGCTTTTCTGTTGCTCAGACAACTCACTTAAATTACCAATCAAATCTTCTGATGTAGAGCTCGATCCTGTGCTAGTAACACAGAAGGAGAGGTTTTTGCATGTTTTGTGTGCTGTGGAAGGAAAGCAACAGAAGACCTTCTGCATCTCTGTACAGATTGTACAGATTTTGTCTTTTTCTTTTGTCTTCTATGGACACATGAGGCTAGAGGTCAGGTTGAATAAAGCCCAGCATCAAACGACTCGTGTTTTGTCTCAGTGTATTTACACAGAATTTGCTGCTAGGCTTGATGTGTCCAAAGGTAGTTGAAGAATCTAACAGCCTGCTGTCTCCGTCACCACCTCTATTTCACATTTTCTGTGCTCTCCATACATCAACAAACACCCACACAGATAGTTGTCATAACAGATGCAGTAAAAACCTATATACACAAACCGACCTCGAAATAGCAGCATTCACTGGTTCTTTGTGTTACGTTGTCACTTATTACATTTCCTCTGGGTTCCATATGGTAGCATGAAGCTGTTGTGCACACAAATGCTGTTTCGGCTTTATGTTAGATTCTCTCTGTAGCTACAGGACTCCTATATTTTCGCTATACTGCACTCTGACCAATCAAAATGAAAACTAAGAGACCCGAATCACCCTGCAGGCAGTGGTGGCTGGCAACCTTTACCTTGGGTGTGGCTGATGGATTGTGCTTACAGATTAAAACGGCAGTCATTTTTCTATTCTGTAGTAGATACACCTTTAAACAGCCTGGGACTTTAAGTTACGTGAGTCAGTCTTTATCAGAAGAACAGTGCGCATATAAATGTATTCATTTATTAATTTTTTTGTTTAATGCAACATTAGCCTTAATGATGAAATTATCATTACTGTATTTACTATCTGCCAAATGTTTAAGTGATTTCAGATAACTAATAAGTATTTTTAGTCTCTCAATAAATCTCATGTTCTAACCTCTTGGTATACAGTGTCATTAACATTAAAAGTTGATCAGCTTTGATATATATATATATATTTTATTACATCACAAAGCCTTTTACATATATGTACATTATAGAATATCTACCTAAAATTCGGACATCACATTCAAAAAGGAGGGTTCAAAGAAAATCAAAAAATTTTTTCCAAGCAAAAAAAACCCAAAACATTTTGTGCAACATCACTTTGCACTTTTGACCTTTTTTCATTTAAACAAAGTCCAAGTTTTCACTCGATTAGCTTCAGACAGGCAGGGGTGTCATAATGGTCGTTCCAGATTGAGCCATCCAGTCCAAGTACTGCTCCCCGGCTCTCTCTCTGGTTCTCTTCCCCATAGTCAGAATTCCTGCTGCTTGGTTCTTGGAGCCATGGAGGAGTTGGTGAAGTCGGCTCTGCAAGCGATGCTCGTCCTCTTTTCGTTTGCCCAGAGTGAGGATCCCAGCGGCCGCATCTCCTGTGAGGGCCCCACCCAAACCCTTGCTGCCTGAGCGACACAGCAACACATGGAGGCGGCAGGGACGAGACGGTTCTCTGCAGCACTCAGACACACTGTGAGCGCCACAGGCCAGCTGAGACAGCAGCAGCAGCGAGACCAACACCAGGGCTTTCTGGTTATTCAAAGAAATTAGATTAAAAATGTGATCAGGATTAAAATGGTATGAATGCAAATTAAAAAAGAAAAAATACAGATTTAAAGCATATTATATGTTGATAAACATGAAATTGGAGAAACTCATCATCACAGTGGGATATAGAACTGAATCAAAACACATAAATATAAAAGAAAATAGTATTTATAATAAGTTAATTACTATAAGAAATAAGAATACTTATAAGTATCCATGCCTCATCATTCGTCCAAATGTGTCCCTTTTTTAATTTTTTTTATTTTTATTCTTCCGCACACCTGAGAATTGAATAACTGATGCCAATATAGCAAAACCCTTTTGAGTCAGCCGCTTATACATTTGGGAGCACGAAAGGATACTAATGTAGAAAAGGCAATTTAAAAAGGCACAAAAAAAAGTAAATCCATGAAAATTAGAAACAATAATGAAACTTAAGCTGTCTTACCCTGCTATTCATTTCCATCCCAGCAGGCTGTTGGAACTTGGTGGGGAACCACGTCATCTGCTCAGTCGTGTGAAGGGGAGTCATCTGGTCCCAGGGGGAAAAATGAGTGTCTTTTATATTGTCCTGTGCTGTCCATGCCATCAGTCCTCTGGACGTCATTTAGGCCAGTGACAAACGTGACACAAAACCATTGAATCTTTCTTTTTTTTTCTGTTCCTTGCTCATTTGAAGTTTAAAGTCAAGCTCGCTGCTATTAATTAGTGTCCAACTGTAGGTCATCTCCATGGCACCTGAGTGGACTACAGGTATGTCTTTGTAGATGCATGCTAAAGGTTTATTAAGACATACCTTTACAATGACTAGCGAGGGACTAAAGTCAATTAGTAAATGTGTCTAGTGAGCTCTAAAAAAAAAATAAAACTAAAAATAATTTATATATATATACGGTATATATATATATATATATATATATACTGTATATATATACGGTATATATATATATATATATATGTGAATTTTTCTCCCATTTCTCTTCTTTATAGAGAATATATT